>JAOANJ010000003.1:5136241-5147750 GCA_026413345.1 Ariopsis seemanni | reverse complement strand
TTCTCCAAACATAACGCTTCTCATTTAAACCAAAAAGTTCTATTTTGGTCTCATCCGTCCACAAAACATTTTTCCAACAGCCTTCTGGTTTGCCCACGTGATCTTCAGCAAACTGTGGATGAGCAGCAATGTTCTTTTTGGAGAGCAGTGGCTTTCTCCTTACAACCCTGCCATGCACTCCATTGTTGTTCAGTGTTCTCCTGATGGTGGACTTCACCCCCTCTCCTTCGGAGCAGGGGAATAATAATAATAATAAAGTCAGACACACAAGTGGCACTATATCAGCACTTAGATGACAAAAAGAGAAAAAAATAGATATACGGGAAAGCTATCTATTCAAAACCAGATCCTAAAAATCAAATTTCAATGAGTGAACTATATAATGAGGAAAATATGAATCAAACAATGTTACATTTTCATTAGATGCTAACATGGAGGACTACAAGTTGCTCGTTTTGATTGACGAATATCAAGAAGGCGAGATTTAAACGTGGATAACGAATAAAGGGATTTAATGGAAGATGTACACATGGGGAATAAACTACGTGCTATTGTGTAGGATTTATTACGCTATCCTGGCAGAGGACAAGCCAGACTGTGTGGGCGATATTCATCGATTTTATAGAATACATTTCATAGGAATTTGGATGGATGTACTATTCCTAGAAAATTATTGATGTCTTTATTCGTAATAAGCATCTTATTAGTTGTTGAGGAATATTTGTGCTCTGTGTGTAGGTTCGGGGCGAACTCTCCGGGAGACCGTCCTGGAAAGTTCGCCCGTCCTGGCCTTGCTCAACCAGAGCTTCATCAGCAGCTGGTCTCTTGTCAAAGAGCTGGAGGACCTGCAGGTGAATCTTCATGTTTTTATATTCATCCTTTCCGAAAATTGCTCAGTGTGTTCCCTGAAGAAGAAGCCTTTGTCACATGTACACTCGCACACATCTAGAGCAGTAGGTAGCTATGCTACAGCACCCAGGGAGCAGTTGGGGATTAGGTGTCTTCCTCAAGGGCACTTCAGCCATGATACAGAGGGAGGAGAAAGTGCTGTTCATTCACTCAACTCCCTCCCCTTACGTTTTTCCTGCTGGTCCCGGGAATCAAACCAGCGACCCTTTGGGCCCAAGGCTGCTTCTCTAACCTTCAGGCCATGGCTGTCCCTCATGCTCAGATGAGTTCATGCTTAGATGAGTAAAGTACAGCTGCCTTCCCTCCCTCTCTGACTCCATATAGGATGTATGTATGGATAGATGGCTGCAGACTCTATTTCAAGTAATGCCGCTTGTCCACTAGCGTCTGTGCATCCATCCGCAAACGCTGCACCAAAAATCTCCAGTCAAACAAACCTCCCTTCAAACTCATTTGTGTCCAGTCAAACTATCCGTTTTCCAATTCAGCTCAAGAGACCACCATCTGCACCAAAGCATCTTGCGCAAAGATTTGTTTATAGTAATGTAGGGTTGTGCTCGACCTACAACCTACCGTACTTTCTCAACCTTGGTTCCTCTGTTCTGATGGCAGTTGGTAAGAACTTTTAGTTGCAGCAGATGACCGTTGCATAAAATATGGCTATGCAAGCGTTCTTGGTACTCCACCACATTGGGGAATTTAGTCCAACTGGTACCCGTCCAATTGAACCGCAGTGCCTAACTCAGTAGGGAACTTGAAAGCCCAAGTCAGATGGACCAGCCATGTTGTCAGGGTGCCAGACAGTTGATGTATGGAGAGCTGTGCCAAGTCAAGCGCTCATCTGTGGGGCAGAAGAAATGCTTCAAGGGCAGTCTCAAAGTGTCCCTCAAAACCCTAGAAATCGATCTCAATTCCTGGGAGTTGCTTGCTCAGGATCGTCCAGCATGGCGAGCAAAGCTCACCAGTGGCACACGTGCACCAGAAATGAAACTCCTCGCCGAGGCCCAGAAGAAACAAGCTGCGCGGAAGGCTCAGACTATCGCCACCCCCACTACAGCACCTACCTACATGTGCCTGACATGTGGGTGTACCTTCAGAATCTGGATTGGCCTCATTAGTCACTTCTGGACTCACAACCGCTACCCACCAAATTGAAGTCATGGTCATATTCGACCCCAAAGGATCATCATCATCATCATCATCAGGGTACTTGACCTGTAGTACATGCTCGGTTGAACCGCACATGCCCTGCACTAGCAACCATTGCCAAACATCAACAGTGGTACTATTGCCAAAATTGCTTCCGGCTGCATACCCCGTCGCTGCTGCTGCCCAGCAACTTCACCTGTATCCCCAGGAAGGGGGCCATGAGGGTGTGAGGATGTGAGCCCAAGGTGAACCCTTTAGACTAGCGGATTGAAGGAGTCGTCTTAATTCTCAATTCCAGACTGGCTCCAAGCAAGGTCTAGGCACTGCCATGCAGGATGTGGCTGCTTTTAAGACCTTATTTTTGGTCACAACACAACTTCCCTGCTTCTGGAAGTTTTCAGAAACGTGCTTTTTACTTCCCGAGCAATCGTGTCACGTGTTAGGAGGGCAAGCAAGAAAATTCCACTTTAACGGTGTTACATAGTTATGGCATACAGTCAAGTCACCCAAGCAGCTCAAGTTCTCTTGATTTTCCACCTCCAAATCTACAGTGAAGACAAACCACCTCCTCATTACCCATCTTTATTTCGTCTGCATTACTGATGATTAACCTAGACTGCAAGGTAGACTCGATGGTTACCAATCCTTGCTAAGACAGGTAAGGGTGTTCTTGTTACAGTGAGCTATTTCTCCCCTCATATTGGCACGCAAGTTGTTCCAACAAGAAGTATTAAAATTCATGATTAGTTAGTGTTTGTGGAAGATGTATCCTGTTTTAAGAGTTGGTTCAACCCCATGGATGGATGCAGACTCTGTTGCGAGTAATGCTGCTTTGTCCACTCATGTGCAACAAGGCCGGCTTTGCTCACACGAGGCCAACCACAAACGTTGCATTGAAAATATCCAGTCAAACAAACCTTCCTTCAAACTCCTTTGTGTCCAATCGGATCATCTGTTTTCCAAGTCAGGTCAAGAGACCACCATCTGGACCAAAGCACCCTGCACCAAGATTTGTGTATAATGGTGTAGGGTTGTGCTCAACCTACCACTGGGGAAGCCATGGTCTAATTGCTGGAGAAGCAGCTTTGGGACCAAAAGGTCACCAGTTTGATTCCCTAGACCAGCAGGAATGGCTGAAGTGCCCTTGACCCAACCCCCAACTGGGGTGTGTTGTATGTCGATCTGGATAAGAGCGTCTGCTAAATGCCGTTAATGTAGTGCCATGTGATTTTGTGTGCAGGCTGACGAGAAGAATCTGGATTTGAGTCAGAAGGCGCGTTTACACCTGGAGCAGTACAGCTTCCCTGTGGAAATGATGGTGGCGTTGCCTAATGGGACAGTGGTAGGTCTGGGAATTTTGTTGAACATTATTGTGGATGAAATCGGGTTTTCACCAAAAATTGAGTTTTGCCAGCCAATGATGCATCTTTGGTACCTCAAATTTAAGAAATGATAAATATATTTCACCAAAGTGTAGTGTTAAATAAAAACTTCATCTTGCCTCGGTCATGAATGCACCTCGTGGTGGTGTGTGGTTTTGTTTTGTATATCCTGACTGTTCTTCATTACAACTTCTCTGTTTCCACCAACACAAACCAGGTGCTAGTGCTGATTCAGAGTTGGTTCAACTCGCAAACCTTCTATGACCTGGTTTGCTTTTCTACGCGCTAGAGATCCATCACAGAGCCACGTTCTTGCGTTACTGTATACAGTTATCCCGTACCACGACCCCGTCATGATAATCCCGGCCCCAGTCCGTGACGTAATCGGTTCTCGACCAGCAAAGTTTTGGTGGCAGTTTTCTGGAACTGCCCTGGTGGTATTTTCTGTCCTTGATTTAGTTTCTGTTTATACCTTCCTGTGTCTTTGTCTCGTGGTGAAGTTCTGCCATGCATTTGTAGCGATGAAGATCTGAGCCGTTTATTCTGGTTTTAACTCGTTTGTGTCTTGTGATTTTAACTCGCAACCTTTTGGTTACTTTCTTGCTTAGAACTATTTAAAGATTTCATTGTGGGGAGGGGAAATTGTCATAATAGAAATACATAATGTTTATTCTGGATTTAACACTTGTTCGTGTTTTGGGATTTGAACTCCCAACTTTCTGGCTACTTGCTTACAACCACTTAAAGATGTCGTTGCGGGGAGGGGGAGCAGGAATTAATGTAGTAATATAAATACATAATGTGCGATGAAGAGCGGCGCCGTGTATTCTAGATTTAACACTTGCTCCTGTTTTTGGGATTTGAACTCAACTTTTTGGCTACCTGCTTGCTTATGAGCATTTAAAGATTTCAAGGGGAGGAGGCGGAAGTAATGTAGTAACACATACACATGTATGTTAAAAATATGGATCTAATATGAGAAATCATAGGCCTGTTAATTAAATTAATGACCCAGTCACTCATTGGCAGACTCGTTTCTGAACAATCTCCTCTTAAAGGATCCGATTTATAGAAATCTCTGTTAATATTTTTTTTTTGGCACCGTTTTTGTTTCTCCCTACTACAGGTTCACCACATTAACGCTAACAACTTCCTGGACCAGACGTCCATGAAGCCGGAGGACGAGCCGGCGTTCAGCTTCTCGGGCAGGTTCGAGGACCCGTCCACCTCCATGTACATCCGATTCCTACAGGAGGGTCTGGACAAGGCCAAAGCTTACCTCCAGTCATCATAAAACACAACACACACACCCACCCACCCACATCAGTGGGAACTTCTTAACTTGCCCTTGTGCTGCACTGAATTCTGGGAATTTTTCTCCTTGTAGTCTTGTAGGAAGTGACTGCAGATTTTTCTACACAATAATACAGTGAAGAAGGTAACTTTTTGTGTGCGCGTGTGAGTGAGAGACCTGGGTTGAAATGTAATCTTCTGGTTATGAAATTTTATACTGAACAACCGAACAATAGATGTTCTTCACTCCTCCAGCTCTGAAGAAGAAGAAAAAAAAAAAAGGAATTTAATTAAAGGAATAGTTCAGCCGAAAGAAAGAAATTCAAGCTGGACCTGAAATATTGTCAATCAAGATATGTTGGGTGGCCAGTGTTATTTTAATTTTGCACTAGAGATGAGGAATAATGTAGTTAAAATAATAAAAAAAAAACTAAATGAAAATGTTTTAGACACCAAACTTCAAATAATGGATTTGGTTTTTCGTGTACTGTATCTCAACCTGAAGTCCTAGCATTAATACCCGATATCTAATTGCAAACCGATCAGGCGCGCGCGTGCGTGCGTGCATATTTTATTTATATATACAACCCGGTCACTTTATTAGGAGCACCCATACATGCATAAAATCACGCAGACACAAATCAAAAGCTTCAGCTAATTAACGTTCACAGAGTTCAGCCATCAGAATGGGAAAAATTGGGATCTCAAAGTGTGAGTTTCTTCCACCGTTGCATGGGTGTTGGTTTGAGCCAGATGGACTGCTGGTCTCCTTCGTGCGGTTGTCTCACATACACACACACCAGTCTCTAAAGTTTACACTAAAAAAAATGGTGCGAAAAACAAAAAACACAGACATTCGACAGTTCTGTTGGTGGAAACCGACCAGATTGGTTCGATTTCCCCCTCCAGGAAGGATCTAGTAACTCCTATAAATCACTCTTTACAACCGTGGTGAGCAGAAAAGCATCTCGGCATGCAACAGAGAGAGAGAGAACACCACATCGGGTTCCTATTAAAGTGGCCGGTGAGTGTATATCCATTTCGCTACATATATCGTAGCTATAACGCAACTTGATCGACGAAGTGGTGTAGCATTCACGCTGTAGAAAACCCTGGCTGAATTCTTGAACAGACTCTGGTTATACGAGGAAGATCCTCTAACGATAGACCTGTGACTAAACAGAACGTCGTTTTCTTTCATCAGCTCGAGCAGAAATGATTCTTTATAATACACTTTATTATTATAAGGATATTTCTTCTGTTTGTTAGCATCCTTTTATTCGTTTCACCATATTCCTTGCTGTCCTACGAGATCCTGTACCGTCGTCCTCTTGGCGGATTTTAGATAAGAGTGCTAACAGGCTGGGATTTTTTTTTTTTTAAATCAGAAACATTTCTCACATTCCCAGAATGAAATATTGTCCTTAGGTGGCAGTCGCACTCAACAGGCCGCTCGTCATATCTCGGCGATCAAAGAAACCTTTTACGATCAGGGCTCGGCTTTAATGTTAATCCCATCGTCCTAACCAGACCCTTTTTATTCCTATGTATTTACTAGTTCAATGACAGGAAAGCGATTAAAGTTTCTCAAAAAGCAGGTATCATTACACTTTCAATAAAACTTTGACAATGAACAGAAACCATCCAAAGCCGCATTATGGCGCGTGCGTGTGTTCGAACCCATTACCTGATCTGCAGTTTAAAAAAAAAAAAAAAAGTTAGACTCGCCTACATGCAAAACTTCTGCAGGAAATAAAGTTAAATCCTGATATATAAATTAACGTAAAGAAAACGAATCGGAAATGATCAGGGGGACAGAATCACGCTGTGAATTAACTCACGTTTTTTTTTTTTTTTCCAGCCCTAATGTGAACCATACAAAAAAAAATAAAAATACAACAAATGTCCTGAATGAATGAAAAGATTCAACATGGAGATTTATTTTATTGATCATTTCTCCGATTTCTTGAGTCTAATAATCTGCAATTAGATATTACGATGCGAGTTATTATTATTATTTTTAATATTTACACACACACACGACTCTGCTTCCCTGGTATTTCATAAACAGTAACACGACCGGATCATTGAAGGGATTGAACTAGTTTTGTTGCAACGTGATTGATGGAATAATTTCTATAAAAATGGTGATTAACAAATATTCAGAACCGAACACTTGGTTGTCCCGGACAGTCGGACTACCATTAAAGTCAAGCCCTGATGTGTGATGATTGTCTGAAACAGCAAAATTGGACCTCGGATCATACAGTAAAGACGGCAAAATCGTTAAACAGACACTCTCTTATCGTGCTGCGTTTTAATAAAACGTCAATTCCATGTCATTTTATCAGCATATATATTTATCGTTTCTGAAAACAGATGTCGTTGAACAATTTTTCAGTCATTTTTGCTTTGACGTGTAACACACGTTCGTATTCTTATTCGTATATTTGAGTTTGTTTCCATGGACACCGGTACAACAGTAGCTGCTCAGTGCATTCTCTGAAGGAAGTGTGTCCCCTTGGATGGAGCAGTTTGTGATGGCCTGCTCTGAAAGCTCACTGGGGCGAGACCAGGCCTGATGTCTTTGTTCCAGTCCGAACACGCACACAACCGCCAGATCGGCGTTTTGTCTCGTCTTGATCAGTATTAACTATGCAAAATCGTTATTTCCCTCAGATTTGGGTTCAAAGCCACTGCTTCATGGAACAAAGCAGTTTTTTTTGGAAAGAATTTATCAGATTTTACAGTTAATCTCTGACTAGTGTATTTTTTTTTTTTTTTTAAAGTACCATTTTAAAAAGACCCTGCCAAAGACGATCGAAGGACGTTTGAGGTAAAATGAGGAGTTTACAGTTTTGCCCAGCAGACCGTAACCTCAGTAACGAAGTAGGAATTTGCCTCCAAATCAAATCTGCACGTCTTCGTTCCAGTAACTTGGGCAAACAAATCTCTCACGTTTGCGTCTTAAAAGTTTTGCACTCGAGCTACGAGGCTAACAGACGACAGCTATCGAAACTCCACGTCCAGCGTTTCGGACGCTTAAAATCAGTTTATACTCTAAAGTCTCCGATTTGATCTCCGTTCAACAGTCGAGAAAATGTACACAAAAATAGAGCTTTCGGTAAGTTTAAAAGACATCACGAGAAGGTTTTAAAATTCAAAAAGTAAATTCTTAGGTTTGTCACGTGACTTCTTAACGATTTCACTTCCGGTAAAACGGCTGCCGTAGTGCAAACAACTAGCGATAAGTTATCAGAGTACGCTCGTAATCTAGAAGCCGCCGCTGGCTTTAGATCTGTTCAGAAGATCGCTATGTGCAATGGAATCGACCTGTACAGTCTGGGAAAGAAGGGGTTTGTTATACGATCTCGAAAACTAGCCTTCACTCGATTTCCCAGACATCTCGAAATATCTGGTGTTGCAGACGTCCTTCTACACCGCAAAACAGATGGAAGAGTATACAGGCTTTCAACTTTTTTTCTTTTTTTTTTTTATGTGGCTGGGTAAAGGACCTCGGGATCAAGTCGCTGCCGAATGAATCCTGTATTGTTTTTGCCCGTGCAATTTTTTTTTAAGCTTTTCGTTCGCGTCTTTACAACAAAGCGCAAACAACCAACACTTCGCTTGATTCTCACTTGCGTTGGCGCTTATCTCTCAGGTAAATCATTCGCAAAGATCATCAGACCTGGATCTTAGTTAAACAAGACGGAGAAGAAGCGATCACGGTGCATTGTAACACTGTACGGCTGGGGAAGAATTTTGTCGCGACCTTCATGCGTTTGGACTTTGTAAGGCATGAGGAGGAAACAAAACAGCTGGGGACTTCAGCGATTCGTGACTAAAAAAAAACAAAAATCGTAAAATAACGACACGCAGCAAGTACTTGGAAAATACTAAGGACGTAGCTGAGCGGGAAATACAAAACCTTTCACCAAGTGAAACTCGAGCATGCTTCGACAGCCACCTTTCGCGACGTCTTTTTGTGAAATCCTGTTTGTTCATCCTTTAAAAAAAAAAAGTTTTCAGGGTTCCCCGTGAACTAATCAGTTTCATGGTGTGCTCGATTCGAACAACGCAAGCGTAAGACATATTTTCCATACAAACGCTTTGTCGACTGACCTTTGAATAACTAATGAGGCGGATGCGACGTCACGTGAAACCCAAGAATAGTACAGAAAGCGCACGATCTGAGACAACGCAAGCTTTGGTTGGTTAGTTGTTATACTGCCCCCTACTGTTTATGCTAGTATTGCACCAGGCAGCCATCTTGTGTACGGACGTTTGTAGCTAAAAGCAAGTCAAATCCAGGCTTTTCTTTCAAACAACGTCGTTAAACAAGTGATATCATCAGGGGTTTAAAATTTGGAAACCATTGCTGCCATGCAAAAGCAAACCGCGGTATCTGCATATTTTGCGAAAGGGTTTTTTGCGTACGAAGTTTAAGTGCCGTATCTGTTCTATTAGACGTGAAAGCTCAGTGGCTCGACCTTCGAGTGGTTGAAATTTGCAGTAATTGCAAATTTACCTCGTCAAACCGGCGTTTCTTTCAACTCGGCGATTTACGCAGATACTGCGGTGGCAGAGCGGGTTTGTTAGATATCCAGATTACGTAATTTTCATATGAAAATGGAAAAAATGTTAAACGTATCCATAAATTCAGAGAATCAGGCTAGTTCAATTAGGACTATGATGCAGTGGCTGAGCTGCGTTATTGGAATTTTTCAGTTCAAGTTGGCTGATGATAAATTTAAACGATTGAAGGGATTTCTGTTTTCCAAGATGGCCGCCAAATGGTTCACAGCTGACCGGAAGTCCTACTTTGTCTCATCCCATCTTAGTGTAGATTTTGTACCAAAACGTTTTGGTACAAGTGATTTAAAAAAAAAAAAAAAGGCTTCTTTTGTTAGAGAGATTAGCGTCCTAGCATCAAGTGCAAACGTTGGACGTGAAACATCAACTGCAGCTGTCGTAAGCAGAAAACTGGGCGTATTTTTATTTTTAAATCTGAAGTGTCATGTCTGTTGTTTGTGTTCACTATGAATTTTTTTTTCCCCCTGTATGAACGGAGCAGAAAATAAAGAACTTTGCTACTTTTTTTTTTTTTAACTTCATGTCTGGAATTTTTTTTTTTTAAATAAACACATCAGTACGTTCTCTTAGGAAGGTTCACATTTATTGTTTATTTGTATAGAATAGTTACAGTGACGTTAAAGTTGTAGTCGTGATTCACTTATTAACAATTCCCTTTTTAAACACAGGTTTGATTTCAAACCGTACACTTCTTCCTTTAAATAAATGCAGCTCGTGGAACTTGGTAACAGACGGTCTCCGTGCGTTAGAGCCGCGATGATGGTTTGCCCTTGGGAGGAAAACCGTGATCCAAAATGGCCGCCAATTCGGTGCAAATCCAAATCAATTTATCCCTAAAACTAATAAATATTCCTGTTTATCATGTTCATACCTTCAGGTTTTACCCTTTGGGTATTGTAAAGAGTGCTTTTCAGTATTTAATGCAAGTTATTTAAGCAGTTAGTGAATTCAGAAGAAGTGCTTTGCATCGTTCACATTTAAAAAAAAACACTAATACAGACAAAATCCTGTAACCGAGGTGTGCGTGTTACGTATTCTGCTTCATTTATCATCATCAGTGCAGGTTTAGAGCATGTTCAAGTCCTCACAGGGGCTTCAGTCTTCATTTAAAGGCAGCTTGATCAAATTCGTTCCATCATCTGGGCTCTGAACAGAGACAAACCTCAAAGCGGAATCAAAACTCAACCTTCGGAGGCGTTTGTCCCTGTCGCTTGGTGCTCGCAATACCAATACAGTACACTTTTTATATAAAAAGAAGTAGTAACAAAAAAAAAAAACCTCTAGGGCTGTGATTGAACTAGCTCGCTCAGTAAACTGACTGGGAGGTGTGGTTCATCTCCAGCACATCACTTCCTGTTTTAGAAGGAAAAGACATCAACGTGAACTGATTCGTGGCTAAGAAGCTAGTTCGCAGGGACGTTAGCGCTCGTATCATATCGATGAGCTGTGAAGGTGAGGAAAAGCAGTCGAATTTCTCCCTCATCGAGGTCATGTGCGTCAGTAACCCGTGTAAATCTAACAGGGCTTTTCCTTCACACAAACCCCGACAGGTAGGTCTTAAAGATGTCAGGAATAGTCTTGATCCTCGTTCTCGCTCCACCACCACCGAACTTGCCTTTTCACTGCGAGATCACCAGAAGGTCCAGGCCTCGAGCTCCAGCACCCGGAAATCGCTCTTCTCAGAGAGGCTGCAGTTGTTAAAGGTGTAACACGGGCTGCTCCTGCCAACGTACAGAGACTCGTCCAGCCACAGGCCAAAGTGTCCACTGCCGAAGGAAGGGAGGAAAAATACTTGAGTGTAAATTTTTTTTTTTTTCCCCAGTAATCAATTTATTTTTCATATCAAGGTTATATTACAGAGACCCGAGTGTTTTACTAGGAAATACGCCACTCATATTTTTCATCCGAGACAAATCTCTATGCATCACTCATGAGGAAATTAGTGATAAATTTGTTTGTGAATGTGTCGATATATAAAAAAATAATCACACACTGATTCGACGATAGGACGTTTATCTTCTCGTGTTGAAATAATATTAAATTAATATTACCTGGCTTTTTTTTTTTTTGTGGTATATCAGATATATTCCATTCAGCTAGTATGATATTAAACGAGTCGAAGACGAGTAGCTGAATGGAATATATCTGATATACCACAAAAAAAAGCCATCGTCATCCATATA
>JAOANJ010000003.1:4217486-4227930 GCA_026413345.1 Ariopsis seemanni | reverse complement strand
GTTATGGACTAATTAAACCTTAATGAGCAGTTCAACAAAAATCGCTTCTTCTCGGTCAATTCCTTGCCGTTTTGGATGCTTTCTGGTAAATAGGTCGGTATTCCTAGGGTGGATATCGCTTCTGTATATAGCTTGCACCATTTATTGTGCAAGGTGGCCCACTTTAGATCGTTCCTTCTGGACTAGATGGGGCCGGAGTGAACTACGCGGTCATTGATGGTCTTGTTAGCCTTTCTGGAAAGATTATTGCTTTTGATACAGCCACGAAATAACAAACCAACCCCAAACTAATAACGATCCAACCATCCATCCATCCATCCATCCAATATCTTCACTGCTTATCCATCAGGCTGATGGGGGAAGCTGGAGCCAATCCCAGCTGACATTATCTGAGAGGTGGGGTACATCCTGGGCAGGTTGCCAAACTCTCGCAGGGGAAAACCATCACGCTCACATTCATACCTATGAACAATTTAGAGTAGCCAGTTCACCACTTGTCTTTGGACTGTTGGAGGAAACCAGAGTTCCCAGAGGAAACCCATGCAGGTACAGAGAGAACATGCAAACCCCACACAAAAAGTCCCCGGTCAGTTGGCAGGTTCGAACCCAGAACCTTCTTGCTGTGAGGCAACAGCGATAACCACTGCACCACAGTGCAGTCACCCCTGACTAATAACAGTTCTTTAAAAAGTTCTTGACTTGCCACTGTCCTCCATAATGCGCTGTCTATCACCTGCATCTTGTCTCCTCTTCAGGAACATTTTAATTAAGCATGAATAATGACTGACATGAATTCAATTAACATTTGAAGAATTAGCATGGCGGTTCATCAGCCTGGCTGTTTTTTTTTTTTTTTTAATGCGCGTTTCATAACATCGTGCTCATAAAGCAAATCTGCATCTCAGAATATTTCATCCAGGAGACGCTCCGGCCAAAAAGAAAATAATTCATTGATTATGAGCAAAATGAGAAAATCAGGATGGATATAGAGCACATCACTCCAAACCCGGCAGTGACTTAATGACACGAGGGCTGTATTAATCAGAAGTATACTTAGAGGCAGTGGTGCTGATTTGTGTAGCGTCTCGGCAGCGCTTTTACCCTATGAGGATGATTGGGATGAAAGATTTCCTCATTTGCATATCTCCATATCTGTATAATTTTTGAAATAAGGGTGGGTGATATAAAACAAACTCGCCAGCCAAAGAATAGTGTTGCATTTAAAAATTATTCTATGCAGGCATTATTCTATATGGAAAAGAAACTAAAATATTTCTCCATTTAGTAAAATATTATACAGTATTTTTTTTTTTTAAGAAAGGATGTCCAACAATGTTTCCAATACCACTACAAAAGCACACGTACACTATATGGTCAAAACTATTTGGACACCTGAGCATCACACCCATATACGGTTCTTCCTCAAACCTACACCCCAAAGTCTAGTGGAAGGCCTTCCCAGAAGAGTGGCGCTTACTATAACAGGAAAGAGGGAATAAATCTGGAATGGGATGATCAACAAGGATATATGGGTCTTTGATGGTCAGGTGTCCACATACTTGTGGCCACAATGTATTTACTGGACAGTGTATATCTTGCTCATATTTGTTTATTTTGTGCACTTTTATTCATTTCATACAGCTTTCATACCTACGTGTAAGACCATCAGATCAGCTACGAACTTGTGCAATATCTATCGTATGTGAGCGCTTATAAAAGGGCTTAAAGGATGTTTATGGACTGAAGACACCATGTGATGAAGTGGTTCAGGTGTTATTTTGTCTCGTTCTTCCTGCAAACAGGTCTTAAGATGTGAAACAGTCATGACGGCGTCACCATCGTTGTCGTATTTTTCATTTCTAAATTCTCCACACATTCTCTATTGGGAACAGAGTGGACACGCCCTCTTCTTCCACAGCCACGCCTTTGTAATGTGAACAGAATGTGGTTTTGCATTGTCTTGTTGAAATCTCCCTGGAAAAGACGTCGTCTTGAAGGCAGCACGTGTTGCTCCAAAATCTCAGTGTACTTTTTTGCATTAATGCTCCATCACAGAAGTGTAAGTTACCTTTATCAAGGGCACTGACCCAACCCCATACCCTGACACACCCTGGCTTTTGGATTTGTTCCTGATAACAGTCTGGATTATCCTTTTCATCTTTGGTCATCCATTTGTTCCATGAAAGACCTGGAATACCGATTCATCCGACCACAATACACATTTCCACTGTGTGACGGTCCATCCCAGATGCCTCCGAGACCAGAGAAGTTGACGGCGCTACTTCTGGACACCGTTAACATCAGGCTTCCTTTTTGCACAGTAAAGTTTTAACTGGTGTTTGTCGATGTAACTCTGTATTGTAACTTGACAAAGGTTTACCAAAGTAACCCCAAGCCCATGTGGTTCTATCAGCTATAGATGAATGACGGTTCTTGATGCAGTGAGGGATTGAAGATCACGGGTGTTCAGATTAGGCTTGAGCCCTTTGCCCTTTACGCACTGAAATTCCTCCAGATTCCTTGAATCGTTTAATGATATTATGCACCATAGAGGATGAAATATCCAAATCCCTTCCTATCTTTCTTTTTATTGAAATTATTTCAATAATTTTCTCATGCATTTGTTGACAAAATGGAGATCCTCGGCCCATCTTTACTCCTCAAAAACTAGGCCTTTCCTCAATACTGATTTTGTACCATTATTATGATGACAGTCACCTGTTTCAAATCACATCATTAATTGTTTTACCTCATTACTAGGTCTAAATTGCCCCTGTCCCAACTTTTTTGGAATGTGAGGGAGGCCTGAAACACAGGAATGAATGTATATATTAACAAATCAGTCAATCAATCAATAATATTTTATTGATATCACACACAGAAACTGAGTTACACATACATAAAAAATGAATACATATGAAGGATGTAACGTATAACATATAGGATATAATAGAACATCAGAGAATTTCATAATCTCCAGCTTTTTAAAACTAGGTGGTGTATGTTCATTAAAAGAAGCAAAATTGATAATTATTCTGACAGCTGTCTTCTGGAGTACAAAGGCTGTTGGTCAAAGGCTGGTCTCATAATTATTACCCCAAACTATAACACCGTATATTAGAAAAGGATAAATAAGAGAGTAGTATAGCTGAGTTAGAATACTTTGAGAAACACTGTGATGAAGCTTAGCAATAATTCCAACGCCTCTGGAGATTTTCTTGCTCAGCTGGTGGCTGTGTTCCTTCCAGATGAGGTGAGAGACTAAAACTACTCCAAGATACCTGATGTGGTTCTTCTGTTTAATTGGCTTCTAATTGATTTTCAAGGAAATGGTTCTCCTCAATTTCTTTTGGGGTTGATTTAAAAAAAAAAAAAAAGCAACATTTGTTTTGTCAATTTGTTAAGAGAGAATTTATTTACACAAAGCCATGCGTTGATGTCGACTAATTCAGAACTTACCCTGGCTTCTAGAGAATCTAAAAATGAATCTTCAAGGAATGAATTTGAGTCATCTGCAAAAAGATGAAAATCAAATAAATTGGAGCCATTCCGAAAATCATTTATACGTAAGAGAAATAGAAGGGGGCCGAGAACCGAACTCTGTGGTACTCCACATCAAATTGGTAAAGAACTGGATGAAATATTACATGTTGAAACAATCTGATGTCTATTTGATAGATTTGAGGCAAACTAATTATGGGCAATCCCACGGATGCCATAAAAATATAGCTTTGCTCACAAAATATCATGATCTACGATATCAAAGGCTGTACTAAGATCAAGAAAGATAGCACAGGAAAATTGGGCATCTTCAATTACTCTTTGGATTTGATCAGTGATTAGTAAACGTGCATGATCTGTAGAATGGTTGTCACGGAAACCAGAATGACCACAATACAATCAATCAAACTTCTCAAGATGTTTAATCAATCTCTTATACATGAATTTTTCTAATTAAAAATTGACCAAAGAGAAACTGGTTTACAATTCAAAGCGAGCAGTTGAGATCCTGCTTTAAAATGAAATGAAGTTGACCAACAGAACATGAAATATCTTTGGTTCATTCCATCTACAAGCAAATACAAGTCAGAGCCATTTAGAAATCGCTGCTTTCTTTTTTTTTTTTTTAATTTGCATTTTCCATCCCGTCCTAACTTTTTCTGATTTGGGGTTGTAGAGAAATACAGTTTATATTCGTTTTCAGTTTTATAGCTGGCTGAAAGAAGAAAGAATGATAATGCATTTAAGATCTAACTATGCAAAAATCAGTTGATGTTCAATTTTAGGTAATGCACTCTTGAATAATATGTATAAACTGGGTCTTTGTAGTGCAACAGAAACAGTTGAGAGATGAGATTCATTTTCACGCCTCTGCACATCACCGGCTGCTCAGTGACTTGTATTAAAGATGACACAGATAGAGCATCCTCATGAGTTCCACCTGTTCTTTCCCTGGAGATGATCTTCTCTTTCGTCTTCTCTTTAGTTACATCTACCTACCGTACTGTCTCTCACTCTCTCATTCCCTTGCACATCAGAGATGAAAAGATTCGCTATCTTTGATTCAGCAGTGACGGCTCAGCGCGTAAAGTTCTAGCGACTAGAAGGTTGTGAAATCCCAGGACTTGAGCCTTGACTAAGGCCCATGACCTCCACCTGCTCAGCTTTAGACTTGGACTGGATTCTACCTCACTTTTGTCACGTTTAATAAAAAATGCCTGCCAAAGGAATAAAAAATAATCCAGATTTGTTGAGCCAGAACTCAGAAAGAATGGGGTGATGAAAGCAAAATCAAAGAAAGAGAGAGAAAATAGAGAAAGAGAGAGGGTTGGGAGAGTTCCTTGTCCATAAAGGAGCATTGATATGAAGGACCCGAGGGCAAATGTTCCCTGATAGATGGTGTAATAAGATGTAAGGTTGTTCATCCATGAAGGGGCACATCAGTCATCATGCCTCAGAAACACTCTTATAGGGCCATCACTGAGAAAACAGACTTGGGCCTGTTTGCACATCCTGAATACCTGTAAGTCTATGGCACTCACAGGCACAGCAGCATAACTGCAAGGAGAATTGAAGTGGAGGACCTCACAGAGACTGTCCTTGTACAGACCCAAGATGTTTGTTGTTCATTGCATTGCATTACATTACAGGCATTTAGCAGACGCTATTATCCAGAGCGACGTACGACATACCCAGAGCTGCCTGGGGAGCAGTTGGGGGTTAGGCGCCTTGCTCAAGAGCACTTCAGCCATTCCTGCTGGTCGAGGGAATGAAACCTGTGACCTTTTGGTCCCAAAGCTGCTTCTCTAATTATTAGGTCATGCACACAGATCGCTTTTGGCTACTTGCCAACTTGGACTCCTACAGAGCTTACACAAGGGTCTTTCTTTACAACTTGACCAATTCCACCACAAGGTCTTACTTTTGACAACTTAATCACATGTGAACTTGCCACACATTCACATGGAATGTGACCACCTGTGCATCCAAACCCTCTTGGCAACTCAACCACAAGTGCACAGAGGGTATCCGCACACAGATCTCCATTAGTACCTTGGCCACTTGGGGACCTGGGGAATAAATATATGTCCTTTTTTTTTTTTATTTATTACCTCTGCATCAAGGGCACTGTCCTTCTAGGGCATACTGTACCATATATCTCAATTCCACCTGGCAGTCTTACCACTTCTGCATCACAAGCAAATGAAAATAACCCCTTGTGGGCCATATTATGACTTGTGCAGCAGGGGCTTAGCTGGGGAGTCCTGGGGTGCCCGTAACCCCCCCCCCCTTTTTGTCGGACCATACATTTTTTTCAATAGCCGCATAAGAATATTACAAAAGCGCCCACTGTAATTTTTCTAACTTATTTTTTTAACTAGATTGTCACCTCAGCTTCATTAGAGTTTCTATAACCTTGACTTCCTGTGGTTTGGGCGCAAAACCCCAGTTTGTCAGAGTGTGTGCGGGAGACGCGGATGTAAGTGCAGATGTGTTAAATAATACACAGTGCGATATGAGCATAAAGTGCGTGAAATGCACACAACAGGCAAACGGTCCAAAACAGCAGGCAAAGTCGAAATCGAGGAAACAGGCAGGAGGTCAATCGAGGCGTAGACAGAATATCAGAGGCAAAACTATACAAGATCAAGGGACGAGAAACAGGAGTCGAAAAACCAGGCGGTCAACAAGAACAGGGACAGGAAACAAGGCTCAGTAAGGCACACTAGACGTGGTGTAATACTTCACATCGTCCTTGCATGGGCGCAGTCCTTAAATAGCCCAAACATAGTTCACTGATTAAAGACAGGTGTTCTTTGTTAATGGCGTGTGTGCTGGAGCTCGTTAGGTGCCCGCGCAGCCCGAGGCGTGCCTTCAGGTGCACAAGCCAAGGCACGCAGGACTGACATAGTTCTGTGCAAGCGCAACATGATCGCACTAGAAAGCATGGTCAAGTTGCCAGTGTAGCTGCAGTCTTTTTAGTTGCGAATTACGAGTATTTCCTCTTGTGTTAATAATTCGCCATGTCAAAACAAGCGAAACTTTCCTCCTTCTTTCGATGTGAAGAGAGGTAAGCAATTTATTATATATATTTTTTTCCATCAAAGTTGCATGTTGTGGCTTCGAAGCTAAGTTTTAGTGTGCCATTTCTAGAACAGAACATCAAGAAAACGTGGAAGAATATGCTATGGCAGAGCAATCGACACTGACAAGATCGTTGACATCTTTGCCATTCGTCATCGACAACGCCTTTTACTTAGAAACATTTTGGCCAATGAGCAGTAAGACAATAAGAATAGAGAGCTCTGCATCGGTTGACTAAGGTAAGATGTTGAGCCGCTATCCATACTCTGCCGGATAAAGCTGATTTGGCCTAATCATTGTCCGACATCTCAACAGCTCGCAACATGAGAAGAAAGAATGATGCAAAGACCGGGTTATTCTCTCAAATGTATTCAATGTATTTTTTCATTTACAAACCTGCAGGTATGTACTCAGGCTGCCAGTCAGTGTGTGATCCCCCCTTTGAAAAATCCTAGCTATGCGCCTGGAAAGCATTAATACAGCCCATTCTAACAAACAACTTACCATTCATTCATTCAATCAAGTTCAGTAGAAACTTTATCCCAGTTTGGGTTGCAGTAGATCCAGAGCCTATCCCTGGAATACTGGGTGTGAAGCAGGAATATGGATCATGCACACAGATATTCATACCAATTTATCTTAGCCAGGTGGAGTTGTGGAAGGAGAGAAGACATAGACAGCAACCGATAGCAGAAATCCCATCACCACCACCACCAGATTCAACATTTACCTGCAGCAATTGCAATACAGAATACCAGTCTCAGATCGGTCCAGACTAAACCAGAGGCATCATGATCGTTGTGCGGACACCATGGCCTAATGGTTAGAGAAGCAGCTTTGGGGCCAAAAGGTTGCTGGTTTGATTCCCTGGACCAGCAGGAATAGCTGAAGTGCCACTGAGCAAGGCACCTAACCCCCAGGCTGCTCTGGGTACACTACACTGTACGTCGGTCTGGATAAGAGCATCTGCTAAATGCCTGTAATGTAATACAAGGTCTTTAGAGACAGAAGATACCCAACATCATCTTAGCCAGTCCACCTACAGGCATGTTTTGGGAGATGGGGAAACCCATGAGGACAGACAGAACATGTATAGAAACTCAAACCAGGCTATTGTAGTCACTCTGGGGCATTAAAGCACAAGTTTGAACTGTCTGGTTTCCAGAAGTGATAGAAATACAAACACAATTCTTTACTCAAGTAGAATTGAAAGACACATCTAAATAAATACTCTCGTAAAACTTGAAGTACACCTTCAGAGTCTTCACTCAGCGAGAAAGGTGTACATTTCAAATATGCGGAAAGTAAAAGCAAAAGAAAATGTTTTGTTTGTCAAATCACACACTGACTTTAGTTGCTGATGGCAAGTTCGAGCCTTTTTCCCCCCAATGAACCAAGGAACGTGGGAAAACATTCGTTACGTAAGAATGACTAACAGCTTTATTCCACGTCTCTCGAATGTTAGCTAGCATATAGATGTGTTTTTAACGCATTTATCATCAACACACTAAACAATACGAGTGAATTTTATCTTTATTATTGAATAACAAAGGTTGTTATTTTGTGTGAATTCTTATACAAGAACATTAATTCACATTAAATTTAATCTCTGCCAACGTTGTGGGTCTCCACTGGCCGGTCAATGCGATAAACAAACTCTGCGGGTAGAAAGTATCCCAGGTATTCCACTGTGCTTGGTGTGGTGTCTATGTAGTAATGACCTCCTTCACCATGATGACTGAAGACATGAGTATGTTCCACTCTCAGATCCAAACCCTGTTTAGAGACAAATGGACAATCAGTAAAGAAAAGTGCTGTTACAGGAAAATAATCAATGATGCAGCGGTGTGAGGTTGCCTGAAGCCAAGTGGAGTTACTGTTACCAATCTGAAGTTAAATATTTCCAGATAATAATATTTTATTCCTTTTATACCATGGCAATTTGCCATCACGAACATTTTTCTACATGTATTAATTAAAAGGCGCTGACTGCAAAGTCATATGAATTTAAAAAAAAAAAAATTTATTGTGCATGGCATTTTCCTATGTCTCGCAAGAACAATATCATGCGGATGAGATGTGATCATTTTGATGTCCTGAGGGTCGCTTTTCTCCGTTTTGGGACCGTTTTCCTACCTCTTGAGGTAAACAGCACGGCCCTCTGGAAACAGCCGAACACGAGGAGCTTTAACTAATTAGCATAACCATGTAACCGGGTCACACCAAGATGGCGATACATGGAAAACATCGTGACTCTGCATCGACCTCGGAGAGTTTTGAGTCTCAGGTATGTAATTTATGGTTGACATTCACGAATAGATCTGTGAAATAAAAGACGAATATATCGTTTCCTTCTCTGTAAGATCAAAACATTCGGTGTATAACTCCATACTCGCCACCGTGGAGTCGACCAATCAGAATCAAGCAATCAACAGTGCTGTGGTATAACTGACCATAACATCTTACAGAAGAAAATCTTTTAGAAATAATATCCAGAACGTTTAACAGATACTCACTGGATCTTTGGACACCATGACGGACTGACAGATGAGAGGAGCGCTGACTTCAAAATGTTTTAGCCAGTTGTTTACATCTTCATTAGTATTCAGGGGGCATGACGAAAACTCTCGTGGCTACAATTAAAAAGATGGGTCATGTACCTTTATGAACAGTTTATCTTAATTTAAAGATAACGGACAGTTTAGAAAGAAATACCCAAACTTAAAAAACTTAATTTTGTATTTATTTATTACCATGATGTGGATCTTGGCCTTCCCTTTCTGGATAAGGAAAGTCCCTCCAAGTGCAATGCTTTTATCACCATAGTGTTCCTCCATCGTCTTCCTCATACAGCTGACAAGACTGTCCTCTCCTGTCCTCCTGCTGGCTCGGACCTCCATGACCTGTGAGCAGGCATCTTTTCACCATTAGTTACTCATTCAGGTCCGTAACTTTGCTGTAGTTATTCATTCACTCCGCAATCAAAAGTCAGTACTGTTTTCTGTGTAGGTAGCAGGTCGAGTAACCTTATTAATTAAAACTCTCTGTAACATTCTGTTTGTCATCCTTGCTCACGTACAAATGTTTGCTCATTAGCTATATTACATAAGAATGCCATCTAGAATTGTATTTGTTTTTCTTTAACATCTGGCTTTGCCATCTGCTTCTGGTGTTTCCTAATGATGTGCAATATGCTAATAGTAGAAAGCCAAATGCCTCTAATTTGATTTTATACTCATCCAGTCACACTATAAACACTTTGAAGTTCATGTCTGAGCAATGATTTATTGATCAAGATGCCCTATCCCTACTTCCATCCTTCATAAGTCAATGGAAGCCTACTGGCTCCAGTCCCGAGTCCATTTGGCGCCCATGTACGAGATTTTCTGGTTCCGAAAAGCTTTCTCCTGCCAAGACTTAGTACCTCCAAGGTGTTGCTAGAAAATGTTTAGCCCCGGGTTACTGGAGCGATTAATACAAGATGTGTCCAAGACATTATTTGTCTGGCTGTTGGTTGGTTTGATTGCTTGGGCTAGATTAGATTAGATTAGATAAAACTTTATTGATCCCTTTGGGAGGGTTCCCTCAGGGAAATGAAGATTCCAGCAGCATCATTACAGATAAACAGAGAAAAGAAATAGAGAAAAACTCCTAGATAAATTAAAATAAATTAAGTATTTACATATACAAATATAAAAAGAATAAGATATGGGGAAGAGAGGGGGGGGGACAGGAGAGATATTACACTTTATATTGCACATTGTCCGGTATTGCTTATTGTTAGGCTCGGCTACTGCTCCTTCCCGTCCTCTGTCCTCCTGTTCCCCCTCCTCCCCCCCAGAGAGGAGTTGTACAGTCT
>JAOANJ010000003.1:4138803-4154029 GCA_026413345.1 Ariopsis seemanni | reverse complement strand
AAAACAGTCTGCATGCCTAGGTGCTTGATTTTATACACCTGTGGCCATGGAAGTGATTGGAACACCTGATTCCGATAATTTGGATGGGTGCGCAAATACTTTTGGCAATATAGTGTATCTATCCATCATGCCAAAAAGAAGTTTTGAGTGAGAAAAAGAAGGGTTCAGTTCTGATTTTACTGGCAGAGGGATAGAGTGAGCATCAGGTTGCTTCCATCCTCAAAATTTCAAAGAAGGCAGTTCATAAGAACAAGGTCAAGCAGCAGACACTGCGGACAACAAAGTTACAGACTGGCAGAGGCTGAAAACAAGTCTCCACTGACTGGGATGATCGTCAACTCCTTTGAATGTCACTCAACAGCCGTAGGATGATGTCAGGTGACCTGCAAAAAGAATGGCAGCTGGGGTTAAGTGCAAGGCAAAGACCGTTTGAAAGAGGCTCCTCTGGGTGGATTGAAGTCATGCAAAGGTAGAAATAAGCCCTTCATCAGTGAGAAGCAAAGAAGAGCCAGGCTGAGGTTTGCTAAAGACTATCAGGATTGGACCGTAGAGGACTGGAGTAAGGTCATCTTCTCGGATGAGTCCAATTTTCAGCTTTTCCCATCATCTGGACCTGGAGAGGCCAACAAGCCACAGTGTCCTGCACCTGTTGGGAAATTTGGTGGAGGATCGGTGTTGATCTGAGGTGCTTCAGCAAGGCTGGAACGGGGCAGATTTTTGTTTGTGAAGGAAACCTGAATCAAGACACGTACAAGGTTATTATCCTGGAAGAAATCCTGTTTCCTTCTGCTCAGACAGTGTTCCCTAAATCTGAGGATTGAGTTTTCCAGCAAGACAATGCCACACAGCCAGGTCAGTCAAGGTGTGGATGGAGGACCGCAAGATCAAGACCCTGTCATGGCCAGCCCAATCTCCAGACCTGAACCCCATTGAAAACCTCTCAAGAGGAAGATGGATGGTCACAGGTCATCAAACCGAGCTGAGCTGATTGAATTTTTGCTCCAGGAGTGGCATAAAGTCACCCAAGAGCAACGTGAAGGACTGGTGGAGAGTCTGTCATGCCAAGACACATGAAAGCTGTGATTAAATATCAGGGTTATTCCACCAAATATTGATTTCTGAACTCATGCCAAGTTCAAACATTAGCATTGTGTTTAGGACTGAATATGATCTTGATTTCTGTGCATTATTCAAGGTCTGAAAACACTTCATCTTTTTTTTTGACCAGGCGCCATTTTCTGTAATTAAATGCTCTGGATGACAATATGTGGAATTTGGGGGAAATGTTGTCAGTAGTTTTTTTTCCACGGCTGTGTGTGTGTGTGTGTGTGTGTGTTGGTAGTGTACTCGTGCTTTGCTACAGATCGGAGACCAGGCTTAGACTTATTAGTGGTTGCCATAGCAACACCATGTTGACTCACTGACTTTCAGAATCATTTGCACTTCTTCTTGGCACATGTGCAGGAGTGTGTGTGTGTGTGTGTGTTAAAAGTTATATAAATTTCTGTTTACGGACCTGATGGACATAAAGGCCATGCATCCTTCACCGAGAGCTACACATGCAGAAGCCACGCCTCCTTCACTCAGACTGACATCCACAGAGGCCACGCCTCCTTCAATGAGACTGACACACACAGAGGCCACGCCTCCTTCACTGAGACTGACACCCATTCAAAGGTTTTTTGGCTTCTTCCATTTTACTGCTCTCTCTTTCTGTTCCTTCATGGCTTCCTTTCAGTTTGGCTTCCTGTCATGTGCCGTTTTTAATCATGCCACGATAAAGCGCTTTCATTTCCATCACAGTAAAAGATAAAATGTTGTTATTATTATTATTATTATTACTCCTGAGTGTCTGAGCACTCTGTGCTTCATGATAGCCTGACATAAAGGATTTAGTGGCCCTCAGGCAGTACACACTGAGCCGTACTGACTAGCGCACGTACTTCCTATGTGTACATCATCACACACACACACACACCCTGGTGGACTGTTAAACCAGCATGCCTGTTGTTTGCTAATCGCCTGATACCAAAGTGCTGAAAGCATGCATGCAGTGATCATTCGGCGTAGGAGGACGGACACACACACACACACACACACACACACAAATCATCCAGTGTGGGAGGACATAGTTGCATCACTCAAATACACACACACACACACACACACACACAAATGCATGTACTGGGATTATAAAGCGTGGGAGCGTACAGAGCCTTTCTCTCACTCTCTCTCTCTCTCTCACACACACACATACTGTACATCATGAAGTCAGTGACATCATTAACAGATTTTTAAACGATATTATTTTTGTGCTTCAGTGAAGGAGGTGTGGCCTCTGTGTGTCAGTCTCATTGAAGGAGGCGTGGCCTCTGTATCAGTCTAAGCGAAGGAGGCGTGGCTTCTGTGTGTGTGTTATTCTCATTGAAGGAGGCGCGTGTATAACCTCTCCTACTGTATGTCGTCATCTTTATTCGCAGTGAAACACAAGCAGACTTCGCACCAAACATGGATTTATATTTTATATGCCACCATTCTGTCACTGTACTTAATCACACAGCTGGCTAACATGACAAGCTTCTCCCTCTCCTTAAAAAAGAATCATTTAAAAAAAAAAAAATATTCATCTTATTTTCTGTGAACAAATGGCCTAAATTGGATTATTTGAGTTCCTAAATTAGAACCCAAGTCAACAGGACGACCAGCAGTCGTGTACAAACACACAGAAAGAAGTGAGACGTGAGGCTGGAGCTGATTTCTTTCTAGCGCGGACTGTAGATTGGATGTCCAGTCTGTCAGTGACAGTCACGTCAAGTAATTACGCGCTGGGGAGTGACACGCCCCGGAGGGGGTTCATTTCTTTCAGCTCTGTAACATAAATGAGGTGGTTTATTTGGAATGCGAAATTGTTGAAAAGTAAGTAGATTCGGGATGTTATCAAATATAAACAAACAGCGTGGATGGACATTACAAAGTCTTCTCGATTTACAAAGTTTCAGAAATGCAGATTTTCCTCGTACTCGTGTTTGCATGTCGATCAACTGTAAAGTGCAAAGCATTTTCCTGACACAGCTCATTTGCATGTAGTAACGCCCACTAAACTCCATAAAAGGTGAAGTGTTCAGATAGCTAGGGCCATGAAATGAACAATCAGGGTGAAGTCTGAAAGGCAGACGTGGAAGTTATTTTGACTCATTTCTATGCCAGTAAGATTTTTTTATTAATAATATACACTCACCGGCCACTTTAATAGCAACTTGTTCTTGATCCTAAGATCCCTGTTCTTGGTTGCCAGAGTGGAACCCAATGCGCTCTTCTTTCTGCTGTTGTATGCTGAGATTCTTTTCTGCTCACCACGGTTGTAAAGAGTGATTAGAAGAAGAAGAAGAAGAAGCCGCCTTTATCACATGGACACTGAAATTCATACTCTGCATTTAACCCATCTGAAGCGGTGAACACACCCCCGAGCAGTGGGCAGCCACACTACAGCACCCAGGGAGCAGGTCCCTTGCTCAAGGGCATTTCAGCAAGTTAACCTAACTGCATGTCTTTGGACTGTGGGGGAAACCGGAGCAAACCCACATAGACACGGGGAGAACATGCAAACTCCGCACAGAAAGGCCCTCGCCGACCGGTGGGCTCGAACCCAACAGTGACAACCACTACACCACCGTGCCTTCCTGGCAAAAAAAAAGCTCAAACCAATCTGTCCAGTTCCCTCTGATCTCTCTTATCAACAAGGCGTTTGTTTCCACCCACAGAACTCTCACTCACTCAGTGATGTTTTTTGTTTTTGGCACCATTCTGTGTAAATTCTAGACACTGCTGCGTGTGAAAACCCCAGGAAAGAGATCAGCAGTTTCTGAAATACTCAAACACCCATGCCACAGTGAAAGAAAATCACACTTTGAGATCGCAGTTTTTCCCATTCTGATGATTGAACATTGTGAACATTAACTGAAGCTCTTGATTTGTATCTGCGTGATTTGATGCATCAAGGGGATTGGCTGATTAGAGAACCGCGTGAGAGGATTTTCATGAATACCAAATTTCTTATGTAAACACGCGTAAGAATGATTTATGAATAAATCAGTTCGGATCCAACATCGTTTACACTTACAGTTTTTAGATTTTGGGAACCTTGGAGTATTTTTTTTTAAACTAATCCAATCTGGCAACACTGTCATTAAGTGTTCTGTCTGCTTCTCCACTGAAAAGTGAGCATGAGGCAGTGTGTTTCCTGCCCCACTGGGCATATATTACTACTTGTTGTAGTTCCCATGTTTGGCCACTAGGTGCATTCATAACTCTGGCGAAGTGAGAGCAATGAGTTCCGAGTGAACAACGAGCATAGCTTTTCTCTTCCCAGAAAAGTGATTACGCACACTAGAATGCTGAAAAATTGTTGTATGATGCGAGCACATCAAGCACAAGTTTTTTTTTTTTTTTTTGTGTGTGTTTTTGAAGTTTGTGAACATTAAGTGATAACAATTTACAAAAGTAGCTAGGTAATGTTAGCATGCTAGCTAGCGTTTTTATAATTGTATTAATGTCGCAGGTACGTACGGTAGTTTTGATACTATAAAACAAAGCATGGACATTTATCAGGATACAGTACTGAATATATACATTCAAAAAGGATGCAGTTCATTGATTTATTTATTTATTTTTCCCAGACGTCTGACTCTAACCCCGCCCCTCGCCTTAACCATAACCAATTTTCCCAAGCTAAACCAGAATAATAACCTCATTCTTGAATGAGCGTTTACGAAAAGCCATTATCATTCTGATCCCCTCACACGTCAATTAAAGCCCTGAGCGGCTGTTGTTCAAATGTAGCACGCAGAAAATCAGACAAACAAAACATGATTAGCGATTAAAGTGTAATAAATTGAGCGTAGAGGGAGGCAGCGCCACGGCATGTTTTATGTATTCGCTGTTAATTCGAGCAAAAACAACATTAATTTGGCGTAACGAGAGCGTCACGGCGCTTTGTCTCAGGTCCCTTCTGTTTCGCGTCATCGGCTTGTGCACATCTCCTCGGAGATTAGGGCACTTTGGAGGAAGTGCACTTGACTAATTCAATCATTCCAGTGAGGAAAAAGTCGAAAACACACTCTGCTAAATGTCCTTTACTTAACATTGTGTGTGTGTGTTGTGATATTAAATATTTGGTCGCTGTGTTTAATCGAATGGCTGATGATGACAGAAATCAAACATTCATTAAGTCGTAGATGAAAGCGGTGCTTCAGAAAAAGATGACGGGACGTCACGCCGTCGTATTTAGCGCATACTGTGCTTTCAGAGATGCAAATGAAGGAGGAAATGACATCACAGAGGCTTTAATCAACCTTTCGAGAGGACAAGCAGATGCTGGGTGTAATTACCGGAGACAGTTAAACACACTGCACCATCACCAAAGTCACAGAGTCACTGTGGTCAAGAAAAGGACGCTGATGCAATCACCGTTCATCACTTTCATCACAATTAATACACTTTATTCGAATATTAATCAGTTCGTAATAGTAGAAAAGTCCACTTTACTACTCAACACACATCAAATGCACGTTTCCAACAGAAACAACACTCGTTTTTATCCTCGTTTACATTCTCATTCATCCTCATAGTGGACGAGTAATAATATAATACATCATCAGCTCCAGAACTATTGGCACCCTTGGTAAGGATAAGTTTAATACACATAATGGTTATGGGGGGAAAAGCCTTTATGGTATGGTTAATGATGTAAACCTTTAATTGGAGCAAATTTCTTCGGTCCAAAAAAGTGTGATAAATATTGGCACCCTTGCATTTAGGTACTTGTGCAGCCTCTCTTTGGTTTTTGAGTTTCCTTTTTTAAATTTTAATCAGATTGAAGACTGTATACACCTTTCTGTCCAAAATGTTTAGGCACATGTAAAAAAAATACTGGAGAGCAAAAAAAAAAAAATACGATAAACAGTACTCAGTAAGCCGTAATAAATCAACATAGCAAAGTCAATATTTGGTGTGAGACGACCCTTTGCTTTAAAAAAAAAAGAACCAAAACAGTAGTCTCGGGTCCAGTGAGTGCAGTTTGATAAGGAAATGAGCTGTAGGTTTTACTGAGCGTCTTACAGCACCAGCCGCAGTTCTTCTGGACACTTTGACCGTCACACTCGCTTCTTCATTTTGCAGCAAAAAAAAAAAAAGTAGCCTTGACGTCATAAAATAGAAATCTAAAACAAAGTTTGTATGAAAAACAATAGGGTGCTAAGACTTTTGCACAGTACTGTATGTCAGCGTATCATATCGGCATGCTAGAGAGAAAGTTGACTTGATCTTAAAGAAACAGTTTAGCTAGAAATTATACATTTACACAGACGTGTTCGGAAACTGCGGTTTTCAGTAGCTAATATTAATAAAAGATCACAAAGAAGCGAAAATCATTAAATGTTTATATTGATATCTGTCTGAAGCGTAAAAGGAAACGGTAGACGTTAGCGGCTGACCAGCTAGCTAGCTAGCTAGCATCTCGAGTAGGAACCTTAAGGCTAACTAGCTACAGCAACAAATACTAAAGTATTAATTCTGTTCATTCTTCTATAGAAATTATCGTGATTGATGTAGCTGAGTAATTTTTCCCGTCTCGATCGGAATCCACTGCCTTGTTTGCGCTGAGGCGGCTTGCGTGCCCCCAGTGACCCCCTAGTGTGTAGTAATCCTGGTAGGGCCACCCATGCCAAACAGGTTGAAGAGTGATCCCATCCACTAGCCCGTCAGGTTGGGGGTTGGGCTGAAGGCTGATAACCCTCTCCCGAAAAAAAAAAAAAAGGAGCTATTACAGAAACCAGAAGCAGAGTGAATTCATTATTTCAAGTGGAAGCTGTGGCTGTAACTCATACCTCATAGGAGAGACTTGACCACGTGAAGATGCACAGTCAAGAGAGACAGAAAGGAAAGAGGCAGGCTGGGGCTCATGGGAGGAAGTGCAGGTGGTAACGGCCAACCGGGAAAGATGGAGATGCTCTGTTTCGACTCTGTACCCCGAGGCGTGAAGTGGATAGGAGGAATCTGTCTCTGAAGGACTCTAAATGTTTGGAGACATGTGTGGGACTGGCTTATAATCCTGTAGCTGTTATTTTTGATTGAGATCTGTTCAAACAAATTTAATCAATTCTATTCCTGAACATATAAATGATTTAGCTTCATATAAATAGCACGACCCTGACCAGGCCGTTACTAAGGATGAATGAATGCTGTAATTACGTCACTTCGTGAGTTTTTTTTTTTTTGAAATCCTGAGAGCTTCTTTTCTGACCTCTCGCTCATGACTGCATGACAGTAAACACCTTCCGTTCACATGCCGCAGGATCTCTGTGCTAATATTCACCCTTGAGTCTTAAGCAGATGCAAAAACAAACAAAACTAGATAGAGACTGCGATTGATTAAAGTCACGGTAATTTGTGCTAGCTGTCACGAAGCGGAATGTCTGCTCACTGTACCTGTCAGGGATGTGTGGAGACGATTGTAGGTGCAGAAGATATTTATTAAGAAAAGTGCAATCAGGCAAACAGTCCAAATCAGAAATGGTAAACAATCAGTAGGTCGAGCGAGGCACAAACGTGAACATCGTAGGCACAGACAAAGGCAGAATCAAAGGACTAGGAATTCGGAAATCAGGAAATCAAAACAAGTTATGTGTCTAAACAACTCAATACTTCGCAACCTGAGTTAGTCTTTGGCGTCCTTATATGTGTGCACTGATTGCGCCTTAATCCAGTGCCGGCGTGCGCACATGAATCAGTTCGCAGCACACACCGTCCAGAGCATGCATGATAGCCAACCAACGTGCGCAGGTGTGACAGTACCCTGTAGATCCGGAACGGTAAGAGATAGAGAATGGCGCTTGGTGAGGAAAAGTTGCACCCTGCTGCCTTGAACAAAATTAAAAAAAAAAACTGATTGAAAAATCATGCAAATTAACAGAGTTCTAAGCGATTCCTGTTTTTCATGGATTGTTCCGGATCAGTGATCCAGATCAGCACCAAAAGTCATAGCAACTTAATTCAGCCCAGACGTATTCTTCATGTGAAACTCAGTGATGATTGGTTGAAAACTGAGGGAGAAATAGCATCCTAAAAAACGTTAGGAGAATAAAAATAATCAGATCCTGAGTGAGAGTAACAATCCGCGGCAGCACTGCTAGCGCAAATTTAAAGGGGGAAGAGAAAAAAACAACAACGTGAAGAGTGGCTAAGGAAAAGGTTCAGAGATTCGTATCTGTGTATGAATTCGTTTAGAACACGTTATCGTGTACATTGTGAATAATATATTCGTGTTTACAGCGCAGTTTGTACAATTCTTGAATAAAAGCTAAATAAAGCTAATAAACGTTTCTGTTACTTGCTGTAGTGTAGAGCGAAAGAAGCAAATGTGAGACTTCTCGATGACATTTTGGTGAAAGATTATCACCATCACTGAACTCTCTGAGCTTTAAGATCCAACGGTTCCTGGAGACCAGTTTATCTGGGTGAGCTGCTGAAATTAGGGATGAATTTATAAATTTAATATGTATATCCTAAATGTAAATATTTCTCTGAAGCAGCTTTGTGACAAGGGCGGCACGGTGGTGTAGCGGTTAGCGCTGTCGCTTCACAGCAAGAAGGTCCGGGTTCGAGCCCCGTGCCCGGCGAGGGCCTTTCTGTGCGGAGTTTGCATGTTCTCCCCGTGGGTTTCCTCCGGGTGCGCCGGTTTCCCCAACAGTCCAAAGACATGCAGGTTAGGTTAACTGGTGACTCTAAATTAACCGTAGGAGTGAATGGTTGTCTGTGTCTATGTGTCAGGCCTGTGATGACCTGGCGACTTGTCCAGGGTGTACCCCGTCTTTCCTTTCGCCCGTAGTCAGCTGGGATAGGCTCCAGGATAAAGCGGCTAGAGATAATGGATAGATGGTGTCTGTTATGTAATATTCTGCTTTCTTTACTGACATGCAAACATGCTTCTATGACAAGTGCAGTATTTTGAAATAATGGTGTAGCAGGTGGGGTTATGGACTTATCTATGATTAGTCAACATGAAGCAAAAGCCAGGGTTTGATTGTAAGAGTGGGACACTGGACAGTTTACCGTTTGTGTAGAGATGATGATGGCCAGGACATTCGTGGCTTTTTGAGTCCGGGCCGGTGATTCTCCACTGTTTTGTTCCGACCCAGGTAGCGCTCGGTGTCTGAGTGATAGCGCTGTTTGATGCGGATGTGAGTCCGCGGTTGTCTCCACAAGTGCTTGGGTGGTTTGGTGAAACCGGCGCCTTCCCGAGTCAGCGCCGTGCACTCCATCCTGTCCTCACTCAGCTCCACACACTGTCTGATCTAAGAGAGGATCTGATCTGTTACAAACACACCGGAACTGAGTTGATCGCCACGGATGGAGCTGTTCACACGCGGTTGGTGCTGAAAAGCGGAAGGAAAGTTGCTCAGTGCGCACAAAAGAAAGTCGAGCTGACCTGCAAACAAGCACTGTGCGTCTTGTGTTTATCCCACACCGTCGTTTAAATAAACAGTCCGATCACTGTTTTGATCACGGAGACACTCATTCAGTCTGATCTGCGATCCGATTCATGTGATGGGCAGCATATAATGTCCTAAACCGCAGCGTGTTTCATTCAGCGAACTGACTCTGATCTGCTCAGCTGAGTAAGAAGTGGAGAAACTGAATCAGTGATGAAACTGACGCCCAGCCTGCATTACATCAGCACACGCACTAACCTCAACCCCAACTCCATCTCTCTCTCTTTCTCTCTCTCTGGTAATTGCGGTGTCTATGCAACGCATCATCAACATGCATCAAATGCAAAGTAGAGTGAAAACTAGATGTGATTTGGGGATGGACATTTGACTTCACAGTGACCTTGACCTTAGACCTTTTGATCTGAAAATCGAATCAGTTTTTCTTTGTCCCCAAATGCACAAATGGTGAAAGATTGGTGAAATTCCTGTCATCTGCCTTGGAGATATTGCGTTCACAAGGTTTTCGGACAGACATTTGACCTCACAGTGACCTTGACCTGTGACCTTTTGATCTCAAAATCTAATCAGTTCATGTTTGTCCCAAAGCGCACAAATGGTGAAAGTTTGGTGAAATTCCTTTCATTAGCCTTGGAGATATCGCGTTCACAAGGTTGCGGGACGGACGGACGGACAGACGGACGGACAACCCGAAAAAAACATAATGCCTCCTGCACCTTACGGTGGCGGAGGCATAAAAATAGGTAAAACTAAAGTGTTAAAAAGTCAATCTACCTCTACCTGAGAAAAATCTTCTTTTCTGAGTGACCTAATTATATACAAATATTTATTTGTCTTGGTTAACTTAGCCTGTACATGCTTGGTGTATTTACAATTCTCTTGAAACATTATCCCAAGAATAGACAATTCTAATTTTACACTCTCATTCTAAAGCTGCACACCAAATAAAAACCTTTGCTTTGCAGAAGTCAGTACTGTTTTTTTTCTTCCTTTCTTTTTTCTCTCACAATGATGTAAAATGAATGTCTTGGACAAGGGCTCTGCTTGTCCCGAGCACCAAGGCTGGTGATTTGTCCATCCCAGAAAGAAATTTTATTGCCTTTCCTTCACCCTGCAAATATGTACCAGAACTATTGTCAGCAGTAATCATACATTAACTACAGATTAAGATAAAGATTGTGTTGAGTAAATGCTTCAGTATTTCACTGAACAAAATGTGTGTGTAGTTTGTTCCAAATTACAGTAATGACTATGAGAGATACAAATCTCCAGATGCTGGCTGGCTGCTGGTGAAGGCCTGTCAGACCTTTTAATGCATCGATTTTTAGCTTCTGATTGTTTTACCTTCAGTCTTGTCTTGTAGTGAAAGGCTTGAGGTCATGTGATTTACTTAGTATTGTATTTCAGGTTGTTTGTCCTGGGGTGAAGCTGCAAGTTTGAGCCTCACGTTTGGACCTGTGCAGTTAAAACCTTTCTTTGGACTTTATTTTTCTGCTGCTGTCATCAATGGATTTATCAAACAAGACAGCTGAGCGTAGTGGTTAGCACTGTCGCTTCACAGCAAGAAGGTTCTGGGTTCAAGCCCAGCAGTCGATGGGGGCCTTTCTGTGTGGAGTTTGCATGTTCTCAACCCTGGTCTGTGTGGGTTTCCTCCGGGTGCTCTGGTTTCCCCCAAAGACATGCAGGTTAGGTTAATTGGTGGCTCAAAATTGACCACTGATGTGAATGTGAGTGTGAATGGTTGTTTGTCTCTATGTGTCAGCCCTGCGATTATCTGGCAACATGTCCAGAGTGTACCCTGCCTCTCGCTCATACGGTACTCAGCTGGGATAGCCTCCAGCTTGCCTGCGAGCCTGCACAGGATAAGCGGCTACAGATAATGGATGAATGGACAGCTGAGCAGACACCGACAATCAGGCACATTTTTTAGATTAGGTTATGTCCTTGAGTTATGAGCAGTTTTTAATTTTCCTGACTTTCCTTGATTCAAACGTGGTTAATCAGCTCATCTGTGCATTTAGACTAGTTATATCTCCTTTATAGAGTAATTTGTCATGGGAAGGAATTTAGCTGATCAGTGTTTGAACAGTTGGTTATAACCTTTTAAGTCTTGCATATCACATGGTCACAGTTAATTCATGCATTCATTTATTCATCTTCAGTAACTGCTTTATTTTGGTCGTGGTGGATTCTGAGCATATCCAGGAACACTAGGTGTGATGTAAGATTACACCCCAGTTCATCACAGACCACCTTGCACAAATAGGTTACAAAATACACACTCTTGTTTACATTACATTACATGGCATTTAGCAGACTCTCTTATCCAGAGCGACGAACAACGAGTGCAAAAGTCAGGTACACGAAGTGCTGAACTTCTAGCCAAGCCAAGAAAGTTCTAGTGCCAAGTGAACAAGTGACAGCAATGCCTAGTGTAATATTCTGCTGGAGTACCAATACTCAAACAGCCAAGAAAACAAACCAACCGTATAAAGTGCAACTAAATAGAGAACTCAAAACAGCTAATTCCAGGCTCGACATTACACAGCCAGGGTTGATCTAGACTGATACACAGTTACACAGTGGGCAGAGAGGCAGGAGAGAGGTGCAGCCTGAAGAGGTGATTCTTCAGTCTGCGCTTGAAGGTGGTCATGGAGTCAGCAGTTCTGACCTCAATGGGAAGGTCATTCCACCAACGGGGAACCAGGACAGACAGCAGTCTTGAGCAGGTTGGGCAGGAGTGGAGAGGAGGAGTGGCTAAGTGACCAGGAGTAGCGGAGCATAGAGATCTGGCTGGCATGTAGGGGTGGATCAGACTCTGGAGGTATGCTGGTCCTAACCCCTTGAGAGCCTGGTAAACTAGCACCCATGTCTTAAATTTGATGTGAACTATGATAGGTAGCCAGTGCAGGTCGGCAAGCAGAGGGGTGACATGGGAAGAACGAGGAAGGTTGTAGACGAGGCGAGTTGCAGCATTCTGGATGAGCTGCAGGGGTCTGATGGCAGAAGCTTGAAGGCCTGGTTTACACCTAGTTTACACCATGGGGAAATTTAGTCACCATTTCACGTACTGGAATATTTTTAGGATGAAGAAGGAAACCAGAGGAAATCCACTCAGACAATGACAGAATATGGACAGAAACTCAATACAGACAACCTGGGCTCAGAATTGAGACGTGAGGTGGCAAAGTTACCACCATGCCACCGTCAGGTCTTTTTTTTTTTTTTTTTTAACGGAAATTGTCTAAAAGGTAAAACAACATGGTTAATGTTCAGAATGTAGTGATATAAATTTGGGAGTACTATAATATGCCAAGGCTTGCTAGTTTGTCCAGTGACCACTTTCACAGGAACCAATTTGCATCTCTTTCACACAAAGAATTGAAACGTAACAATGCTCTAAATATACCATGTAATTTTATTCTACTGCAGAGGTAGCAGGTCTGACAGGTTTAATTACCATGATCTACTTATTATTTTTCTTCCAGATTTTGGTGTGCTGGGATATTCTTGGAAATTAATTATTTTCCACCACACTTACAGTGACACAATTTCTTTAGGTTTTAGGGGTGAGATTTAGATTTGAAGGAATTATTAGCTCATCCAGCCGACAGACTTATGCAATCTTATGCAATTATGTGTTGCCCATCATCCGTCTGTCATCGTCCACATTTCAAAAATCTCGCTTCTTCTCTCTCAATTCTTCACCAATTTTTATTCTTTTTGGCAGGAAGGTAGATCTGCCTGGGGTGCATATAGCTTCTACCCAAATTTGCATAATTCCAATTAATAATGAAGATATGGAGTAATTAAGCCCTAATGAACAGTTTCCACACAAATTGCTTCTTCTTCCTGAATTCTTCACTGATTTTGATTCTTTCTGGCATGAAGGTAGGGGTACCGAGGATGCATATAAATTCTACCCAGATTTGCTTAATTACAATTATTAGTGAAGTTATGGACTAATTAATCCTTAATGAGCAGTTCAACAAAAATCACTTCTTCTTGGTCAATTCCTCACTGTTTTGGATTCTTTCTGGCAAATAGGTCGCTATTCCTAGGGTGTATATAGCTTCTATATATAGCTTGTGTATAGTGTATCTAGCTTGCAACATCTATTGCGCAAGGTGGCCCACTTTAGATCGTTCCTTTTGGACTGGACAGGGCTGGGGTGAGCTACGCCATCATTGACAGTCTCGCTGTTGGTTGCGGTGTGTTAACAGCTGTTAGGATAGACAGGCATATAGCATCCACACACACACACACACACACAGCAGTTGTGTTGCATGATTCTCCCAGTCTCTCTGCCAGGTGTGTATTTATGGCTCTTTCTCCCTTTGCAAAATAACACAGTGATGGCCAGAGAGAGAAAGACGCACATTTGGAAGATATAGTGCAGCCCTGACAGAAAATCAAACATGAGAAAGTGAGAGAATCCGAGACAAAAAGAAGGACTCTGTGTATGTGAAATGGATGTGTGCGCCTGTCTGAGTGACCTCGGCTTTATAGCCCTGCTGTTTGCCTGGACTGTAAATGGTACACTGCAAAATATGATATCTTAGCAAGTGACAATATCTCGACAATGGTTGAAACGATTTAGCATTTCCTATTAGAAGAATACAAGACACCAATTCTGAGATTATTAAACCTAGTTTTAGATTGCAACCAACTTATTCCAAGATGTCTTGTCAAGTAAAAATATATGTCCATGCAGCAAGATAACTTCAATAGTATTAAGTAATTTTCTCCTCAAATTCAGTTTTCAGTTTTTTTGCAGTGTAATGGAGGCCTGGCTTTTGGTACAACCAATATGCATTTGTGTGTGTGTGTGTGTGTACCTTCAAATGCTCATCTAATGCACTGTTTCTCTTTCTTGCTTGTATCGCACATTATAAATGAACCTAGCAGGAAGTGGGGGAAGAAAAAACAAAGATATTATTCAATTTATAATCACTGTCATTCCACAAGGACACACTCTCCTACTTATATACATGTACACACACACACACACCTTCCTATCCAGTCAGGACGCATGATGAGGTCAGAGGAAGCCTGCATGAGATGAGTGGAGTAGAGGAAAGTGAAGCAGCTGAACCTGTGCTGGCCTTATGCAATACAGCTCAGTTCTGCAGTGTGAGAGTTACAAGGCTGAACTGAGTAGGAACAGCCACTTCAGTTCAGAAATAGTCTATGCTTTTACAGGAAAAGGTTGTTTGACTCATACTGCAGTCAGTCCCAAATTATTATTTTTGTGTGACATAAGAAAAGGTGATTTTGAAAATGGGGCTATCATGAAACAGCAACAACATGGAAACCGTGACATTTGCTATTATTCTATTCACATTCACTAGATATGAGCAATCGGATACTCTGATTGGCTACTCTACTTGTCGTTGGCTGTCCATCACAATCGATGATGACTGCTTCATTAGGATGCGTAGAAACACAAATGGGCTGCAATGTCCGCACCAGAGTGACACAGTTGCCTGCAGTGGTGGCACAAATGGCCTGGCCGAGCCTCCATGTAATATCTGGCCTCGTGAGCTCTTGCATACTATTCTCATCTCCTAACAAAACACCTTGCACAGTAAGGTGAGACAAACGATGTCATGCCCCCATCGTGTTATCTCTCTGGACCTCCAAACCTGATGCCAAGTGGTGCACAAAAGTGCCACAGACCTGACGGGTATGGAAGTTGCCTCACAGTGACAACTGACTTG
>JAOANJ010000003.1:3813372-3824005 GCA_026413345.1 Ariopsis seemanni | reverse complement strand
TAGTTCAGCCTTTTGGTCCGGCCCTCCACAAAATTTTCTGTTTCTCATGTGGCCCCATGGAAAAAATAATTGCCCACTCCTGGTCTAGACACTAGCTCGCTAGCAATTACATCAACAAGAACATGGAAAAATGGACTTAAGTTGATCAATTAGTATTAATTTCTTACTGTTGTTTAGGGTCTGCTTTTTTTCTTCTACTTTTACCGTTTTTTTATTTTCCCACCCTGGAGAGATATGAACATAAATTGCAGTTTGTTTTCTTTTCTTTTTTTCACAAGAGAAAACTGTGGGCCTCTTGTGACTTCCTAATACGTAAACCTTTTCACCAAATGACTGAAATGTGCTTTTTAGCATATCTATTTAAAAATCATGGCGCCCCCTGGTGGTCCGGAGGCACTAAATAACCGCTTCTAGTAAGAAACTACCTTTACCTTGTGACACATCACATCAGTTCTCCACATTGGAAGGTTTTTAGTGATTAAACCTGTAAACACTGGTTACAGTATCACTATCTGCGTGAATCCTCTCTTTAAAAAAAAAAAGAAGCTGTTACCGTATATGTTACACACTGAGAGTTGTTTATATTCCTTCCTGGGCGGGCGTATTACTGCTGATCCTGTTGTGTTTGCGCCCCTGAGAAGCTCCGTGACATTTATTTAACTTCCTTAAAACCACTGTACAGAATAGCGTATTAGCGTCTGTAAATTACTCTGAATGAGAGCAATGAAACGGCTGTTTAAGAAAATGTGATGACACGGTGCCGATTATTGCCAGTCGTTTGTGAAGTTGTATAATAAAGCGTGTAGTAAAGGAAACCCCTCGGAAACTAAATAGAGGAACGATTTGTACTGTTTCTCTAACTGATCAACTAAACCAGCACTGAATGTCATTTTAATTCATGAAAATGATCCATGTACGTCATAAAATGTTTACTAAAATGGAGTAGGAGCATTTCCATACCATTACCTAGATTAAAATAGCAGGATTTGTGAATATGAGTCGATATTTATAGGAAATTGTAAATGCTTTCATGTATTGTTGCAATCCAAAATAGTCTAAAACTGGCTAACTAGCTACTCAGCTAACTAGCTAACATTAATCGCAGATTAATATAAGTAGGAACTCAGTATCTGAGTCTTTATTTGCGTCGTCATATTCACAGAGATTTAACAGCAGTCATGATGTTACTATAACAACCCGACTCAGGGAGCGTTAGGGTTTTGTTTTAGGTTCGCATCGTGCACATTTGTTTCGGCCCTGGTCACACTACAGCTCGTGATGGGTTTGCGAATACTTGGCGATGAAAAATTGCTAGCATCACCACCAATCATGTGATGCATCAATCGACAATTGTTCTCCGAGCTTCGCGAGTTGTTTTTTAGTGCGTCTCCGCCTCATGAGTGGCCAAAAATGTCGCAAAGAATTTCAATGCATGCATTGAAATTTGGTGGTGATGTTTTTGTCGGCAAACTAAGTGGCAAATACTCGCAGATGGGTTTGGGAATATTTCCCAAAGCTCAGGGAAACTTCTTCAAGCATCTTGAGATGTATTTGTCTGCGATGCTCATGGGAGCCTTATCAACACAGCGGCTCGGCATAGCCTAACCTTCGCCGGGACCTAAAAAGAGCATTTACATTCGGGGATCCTTCAGAACGCATTGTGTGGACTCTCGGGACCCAGTCGTTATGGGAAACACCTGATGCTGATTTGAGCGCAATCAGCACATGCATATAAGGATGCTGTTTTCACAGAGACTTTGCGAAGTATTCTGTCAGGTATGCAGCGGAAGACGGATCTAAATGCAGGAATATTGTTTATTTACACAAACAAAACATGAGGCAAAGTCAGAGTAACAAAACACCAACAAAAGCAAAGCAGAATCATAAAGCAGAGTATTGAACCAGAGTCATAAATACGTGACCTTGAACCTCAGCTCAATCTTGTAGAGTATACTGTAACTCCATAACCTCTTCGTCTCTTCATCTCGGATATATTTCTTGTTGAAGTGGTGAGAAATCTTTTACAGTTTAGAAAAAAAGGCTATCGTTAAACTCGTCGTTGTTCTCCATATGTCTACTCCATAGATATATCAACTCTATTGCTACCTCGTCCGGGACGGAGTCCACCAGGGGGCGAGGTATTGTTTTTGGTGGGGTTTCTTTGTTTTTTTGTTAGCAACATTACGGGAAACTGGCTGGATCAATCTTCACGAAACTTTCAGAATAGATCGGCATTGGTCTCAAATAACCTCCAACACTTTGAGGGTCATCCGGTCAAGGTCACCAAAAAGGTCAAAATGTTTTTTTTTTTTTGCGATATCTTCCTTCCTATTCATAATATTTACTTCAAACCAATTCCAAAATTTTCCTCTTTTAATTCTGCTTCTACAGATATGTTACATGATTGGGTATCTCTCATAGTTCTCTTAGTGGTTGGGGGTCAAATATCGGGGAGGGGGGGTGTTCAAGGTCATTGCAAAAATTTGCATATTTTCCATTATAACTCAAAAATAGTTAGAGCTAGAGAGCTGTTTATCATTATCAACATATAGGAAGTCATATATGGGCTTTCATTTGGCACCATGACCTTTGACCTTGTTTGTTTATTTGTGTGTCTGTCAACAATCTAGTGTCTAGACGGTTGCACCTGACTTAAAATTTTCAAGGTAGTTGAGCAATGGTCCGTAGATTACCTGATTAAATTTTGAGGGTAATCGGGTCAAGGTGAAGGTCAAGGTCACCGGAAAGATCAACCTTTCGGTCAAAATAACAGATTTTCCATTGTAACGCAAAAACAGTTACCGATAGACAAATGTTTACTATTATAAGCATATAGGAACTCCCATATGACCTTTCATTTGGCACCTTGATCTTTGACCTTGAAAGGTCAAACTCAAGGTCATGGATTTTCAGAGGGATGTAACTTGAAAAGGGTTGATGGTAGACAGATATTTACCATTAGCAACTTATAGGAAGCACCATATGGGCTTTCATTTGGCACCATGATCTTTGACCTTGAATGACTCTGAAATGTCAAACTCAAGGTCATGGATTTTCATAGGACTATAAACCTGACAGCTGATGATTGAGAAATATTACCATTATCAACATATAGGTATAAAATAAGTGCGACCGGGCGAGGTTTGTTTTGCCTGGCAACGCTTGTTTCATTGATTCAAATTGTTATAAATTTGTATTGCAAATTATCATCGCACGATACATCGCTACATGCCTAATTATTAGGATTACAGTGGTAAGATTTCATGAGACCAAGTACACACAGTTGTTTATTTTCGTACTCTTCAAGAAATGAGAAACGTAGGGAATTAAGGAACATTTGATTGAGCTCTGTTTATGTCTGTTTTATTAATTCATATCAAAAGTCAGACACACTATTCGCTCGATCATTTTTTTTTTCCCTCAAGTGTTGCGTATAAATGAAATTCGGTTGTTTAGAATGAAAACTCTGCTCGCATATATTTCTAAATGAAGCTTTATTTACTCCCGACTTCACTATTTAAGTGCTAAAATAAAGAAAAACCTAGTTCTAAATAGTTTACATAATGATCTGGAGGTGAGATTCGAACATGGTTTAGTTTTCTACCTGATTTTGAGGGAAAAAAAAACCCCAGAACACTTCTGGAACTGATGCAATACCATTTTAGTAAAAGTAAAATATTGCACCAGACAATTTATTGAACCAGAGCGTTACATCAGATTCAGGAAATGCATTCTTTCCTGGGATGCTGGAGAACGGTGTCCTGCTGGACGCTGTCCCCGTATTGATGGAACACCTACATAAATTAGGGCGTGGTTTAGGTAAATTAGAGCTACCTGGGAGGAAGGGGGGGGCGTGACGTATGCACATGACATGTAAATAGAATGAGTGGGCGGGGACTTGTCTGTCTCTGATCACAGATAGTATGAAAGTTTTAAGAATGTTCTTGTGCTCAAATCTGCACATCAGGGACATCTGCACATCTGCACATGCAGTTTTCCATCCTTTGTTACTGTATGATTTGGACATGGATTTTTTTTTTTCTTTTTCCTTCCTGCAGACGGTTCATGGGATTCCTCCAGCGTGCAGTTACTGAAGCTCGGTGTGCTGCCGGTGAAGGCGCTGCTGGCCGTCGGGGAGTGTGTGTGGGCATCATCTGGTGGACACGTCTTCATCATCAGTGCTCGTACACACACTGTGGAGGTAACGCCCGTCATAACCTTCTCCACGCCCAGGTTAGGATGTTGCAGTTGACTTATTCAGGCAACCAGAGTCAATAAACAGCAACTCTAACGCTACAGCAGGACATGTGGTTCGTAGTCTGCCGTTTAAAAAAAGAATTGCTTTAGAAGTAGACATGTAACGATTCGATTTCCCGATGATATTTTTTGGGGAAAAAAAAAATTTACATGAAGAAAATTTTATTACCCAAAAATGTACCATTTATTTTCTATACTTTATCAGCTTTAATATTCCTTTTGTTCAATAAAAAGAAGATTTTTGTTTCATTTTCTGAATCAAAAAGTCAAAGTCCCTCCTGTTCCAGGACCTGGTCTTCCCAGGCAGCTTCCCATCCCGGTGTTTTCCCACGATATTTAAAAGAAAAAAATTAAATGAAGAAACTTTTCTTCCCAAAAAAGCAGGATTTATGTTCCTATTCTTTATCAAATGAAATATTCCTTTTGTTAAATAAAAAAAAACAACAAATTTTTGTTTCATTTTCTTAATAACCAACAATAATTATTTTCCCATGGTTGTAAAGGTTGGTGTAAACCCTCATGACCTATTAACTAAAATATTATTTTTATAAAAAAATGAAAACGTTAATAACGAATTGGCCTTTTCTTAATAAACTTTTCTGAACATTTGTACGTCCTCCGTTTGCTTCTCTTTTCTTTATCTTTCAGCAGAGCTCTGATTTTTTTTTTTTTTTGTGTTGAATTTATTTGTATACAATCACACAACAACACTTTCACATTTTAGGTGTGTGTGTGTGTTTTCCACTGAGCTCTATATGAAATCTGGAGAGCTCATTGGCTCGTCAGAGTGAAGCCATCTGGCTGCCATCTTACCACTCACATCACATGTATTTGGCTTGTGTGTTAGCGTCGTATCCAATCAAATTTGCCAGGTCTGTTCCAGGACCTGGTCTTCCCAGGCAGCTTCCCATCCCAGTACTAACCAGGCCCTTAAGACACACTGGGTGGAGCCAATCTCCATTTCTATAGCCCTCGGCCTCTCGCTTATTGCACAGCTAGGGTTACAGTAGGGAGCGTATCCTCTGGTAACCGCGAGAATTTGACTCCCTTCTCACATCTGTATTGCAGCGCCTCGCCAGATGGCAGTAGGTACCATTTTTATGATGGTCTTTTGGTATGACGTACCAAACTTTGATAAGATTTGTGCTGAATGACTCCCACCGTTCCAGCAGTGTCACTGCAATGCTCCAACAATTTTACTGGAAAAACAGAGACATAAATAACGTCTTGTCTTTTTCTCCAAGATTCAACACTAATAAATAAATAAATATCGATTTCCCAGCAGAACTTGAACCATATTACGTATAGAACAGGACAATTACACCGCCAGTTTAATTATCGACAAATGTCTGCTCAAATAAAGACTTTTTTTTTAATTCAGACTATTCCAGTATGGAATCCATCGCGAGCCTGTGATGTGAACGCACAACATGCTTCAGGATTTAAAGAGCAGGCTACATCTTTGATCAGATGCCTATCCTGTAATCAGAAGACATAGTCTGACTTGAATTATATTTCATTACTCTTTCATACTGTTAACATTCTGTTATTGTAAATTTTATGATTTTATCCCGCTAGACCAGGATTAGCCATGCTATAATTAAGCACAAAAGAAACAAACGGAGGAAAATGAAAACATTAACAAACCTTTTAATAAACAGTCTGTAAAAACAGAGCTCTGATTTCTTGTTAAATCTGTTTGTACACAATCACACAACAGCTCTTTCACATTTTTTAGATCTTTTTTTGTGTGCATTTTCGCAACATTAGAGCTGCGTTACTTCTACCTACACTGAAGTCAAATGCATTCCCTGTTGCTATTGTACGTTATTGCGCCCTCTGCTGTCTAAACATCACAATTACAGTGTGGAAAAAGTAACAGATAACACACGATTCATTTAAAATTTTGTCGATTTGAATCGTCATAAGTTTGTATTGCGATTTATCGTCGCACGATATATCGCTACACGCCTAATTAGAAGATAAGCTCGAGGAAGAGTTTGTAGCGTGATACGATGCCGCTAGTTTTGTAAATCTAAGTGTCGAATCTTCATATACGTAACGCAACTGATTTTTACGGCCTGTCGCAATCATCGCTTATTTTCACACGTAGCTTGAACAGTGCTAAACTGGAGCCTGTACGTTTTCACGTGGCCTCGTAGCTCTGGTACAAAACGTCCTGGTGACGACTGACTTTTGAATGACGTGTACGCAGCATTGCTAAAGTGTAAAGGATTATCCAAATTCAACATCACTGCGGTAACGATCATTTACAGGGATGTACAGTGTTTATAAAAGAGCACAGAGTCGTACTGTACATGAGTCTGTCCTACTTTTAGAAGTATTTTTCTCGCATTGGAAAGCCTTTTTTCTGTCCGCTCTGGTGGCTCAGTGAAATACTGTTCGAACTTGGGTTATAAAAACAATGTGGTGATCTCTTTCCAACATTTTTCTTCTTCCTCTCGGTCATGATAGGGCAGTTTGGAAATATCGCACAGCATGGCCAACCTTGGTTTTGGTAATAAAATGTTCTTGGTTTGGTGCCATTTTGCTGATTATGCTGTTGTTGCTGTTGTTTAACACACACACACACACACTTTTAATACAGACAAATCAGTTTGTGTGACTGTATGAAATCGATTTGTGAGAAACTGCTTACATTGCAAGACAGCAAGCTAAATTTCCGTCAATCGGTTTATCCGACAGCGCAGACAACATTCTGGACATGAACGCAGCGTTGCAACGTCGATTAACCCTTCGTACGGCCGACGCAGTGGAAAACTTACTGGTGTGGACCAAGCAGACTGCCGTGTTCTCCCGTGACTCTTAAGGATTCGGTTTCCCAAAAGCATTCTCGGACTCGGTTCAGCTGCTGACGAGATCAGACATGCACATCTTTTTTTTTTTTTTTTTTTCCTTTAAAGCAGTCAGCAGGTTTTAAGACTGGCTCTGATTTCCCTGAGGCGTTTCTCAAACTTGGTGTCCTCCCTGAAAGAGTTCCAGACTGACCAAACGCTGAAGCTGCACTAATCGGAGCTCAGGTGATGAATCAGACCCGGGCTCTCATTTATTAACCGTGTCGGCACGGAGGCTTCTGCACAGACAAAGCGATCTATCGAGGTTTTCTTGATCAACGCACCCTCCTGACCAGGTGGATGGAACCCCTAGTGGTAGAAGTGTGTAATTGTGGGTAAACTGATTATAAGGCGCTGCTGTCTTATTGTCAATCAAATCAGCAGAACCGACAGAATAACACTGAGTCATAGAGCAGGTGTGGCTTCTGTAACAGTCAGACCTAATGAAGGAGGTGTGGCCTCTGTACAGGTCCGTCATAGTGAACGAGGCGTGGCTTCTGTACTGGTTAGATGTGATCAAGGTGTCCGTTCTAATGAAGGTGTGGTCTTTGTATCTCCATCATAGTGAAGGAGGCGTGGCCTATGTGCCTGTCGGTCCTAATGGAGGTGTGGCCTTTCTCATTCATAGGGAAGTAGGCATGGCCTCTGTACTGGTCAGACATAATGAACTAGGTGTGACCAAGGTGCCCGTCCGTCCTAATGAAGAAGGTGTAGCCCGTGTGCCTGTCAGACATAATGATGTAGGTGTGGCCTATGTACCCATCAGTCCCAATGAAGGAGGTGTGGCTTTTGTATCTCAGTCATAGTGAATGGAGGCGTGGCCTCTGTACTCTTCAGACCTAAGGAAGGAGGTGTGGCCTCTATGACTGTCCGCCTCAGTTGAAGCAGGCACGGCCTCCATGTCCATCATAGTGAAGGAGGCGTGGCCTCTGTCAGTCACAGTGAAGTAGACATGATCTCTGTTCTTGTTACTTCTAATCAAGGAGGCGTGGCCTCTATCAGTTTGTAAGTTTGAAATATGTTATTGCTCAGTAATAAGGATTAACAGAGTACACTGTGTCTGTCCTGGGTGTTGTACAGCACCAGTTGGAGGCGCATCAGGAGGAGGGAATGGTCGTGTCCCAGATGGTGGTAGCAGGAGTGGGCATCTGGATCGCCTTCAGCTCGGGTTCCACACTCCGTCTGTTCCACACGGAGACACTGGAGCACCTGCAGGACATCAACATCGCTACTCCTGTTCACAACATTCTCTCAGGTACACACACACACCATTCAGCCTGGTCCATCACTGAATCTAGCAAACAGTGAGAAGGAGGAACTGAATGAACTGTTACTACAGAAACGATAACGTATTAGAATGAACGCATTGAATGACCAATCAGAATCGAGAATCAAACAGCGCCGTGGCATAAGCTGAAAAAAACATGCGTTTTGTCATTAATTGTGACACTTTTTTTTTTTTTTTTTTTAAATAACAGCCCGTAAAATTAGCGAATATCTTCAATAATGTCGTTAAAATTGAACAACACTGAATGTGATTTACAGATCAGTTTACATTTTAGTTTCAGAGGCAACATATCTGTTTTAATGTTAGTTTTGTTATCTGTAATAACTCCCTGAACACACACCTGAAACACACTCCTCCCCGACACACACCTGCTCACCTTTAATCCAGGGAACACGCACTCGGCTAAACACCACCAAATCAGTCCACACTTTAATTCAGAAGACGCAAATGACACGCTGCAGTCATGTAATAATACACACACACACACACACACGCGCGCGCGTTGTAGAGTTTATCCTCCAGGGTTTTATCCTGACGACTTCATCGCTGTGTTATTTGTCTCTGGTTGAGAGCGGAGATGTTGCGTTTTTAAAGTGTGTATTTGGGTGAAACCTCTTATTTGTTCCTGAGTCACTACAGGGCTTTAAGGTGACGCAATTCTTTCATGTTTTGTTGCAAAATTTTTCATATTTCGATTTAATTCCGGAATCACAATGAGCAAAATAATTTGATTGTAAAAACATGAACATTATAACTGTATAACATTATAAACAGTGTTTGGGATTGAACTCATGAACTGTTCTTGATCATGAAGAATACTTTGGAATAATTTAATAGTTCTGGTGCGTGTGTGTGTGTTGAAGAGAGTTTGAGATTACATCATAGGCGTTTGGGTGTGGTGTTTGAGTAAGCAATAGTTCTGGTCTTTAATTTGTTTCTCTTATCTCTGAACGTTTCCACCCATACGTTTCTCCAGTTTCTTAAATCATTTCTTTCCATAAACAACAACTATCGATGCATCTTGGAACATAAAACCATGTGTAATAATATGAATAAACATTAAATACTGTTGGTAGTAGTAGTAATAATAATATATTGAATATTCATAAGATGAATAAAGAGACTGCATCAAAAGAGAGCGAAGGATTTTTGTGCACAGCTTGAAATTTTGGTCTGGATCACAGATAATCGAAGACAGAGTTTCTGGAATGTTTGGGGGGAGGGTCGCTGTAAGGCCCTGCGCGCACTCCAGCTCGCGATGGGTTTAATTTGCGAATACTCAGCGATGAAAAATTAGTAGCATCACCACCGATCGTGTCTTACACGGCGAATGTTCTCCAAGCTTCACGAGTTGTTTCTTGGTGTGTCTCCACCTCGTGATTGGCCAAAAACGTCGTGAGAAATTTCACTGCATGCATTGAAATTCGGTGGTGGTGTTTTCATCGGCAAACTAAGCGGCGAATCCTCGCGGATGGGTTTGAGAATGCTTCAAGAAGTATCGCCACCAAACGCCTCATTTCCATCAATAACTCATCGCAAAGCATCGCGATGCAGCTGTAGTGTGACTGTAGCATCAAATGAAGATGGGTGTAAGAACGTTTGACATGCAGCACAAGTTGATACAGGAAGTTCTTGCTAGCGAGTGAACCTCGCTAACCGTAGCGTCCTTCTGACTAAAATCTGAACTAAGCTTTGATATTCAGTGTTGCTTGTACTAAAATCAGCATTGATCATCGATGATGATTGATATTAAGAAGAAGAAGTTGTTATTTCTGTAGCACCTTTCACTATCCCAAGGTCACTTTACAGAGGGGGAAAAAAAAGGCTGATCAGTAAGAGAGGAAGAGAAATGTTCAGAGATGAGTCTTCAAATGACATTTGAAAGTAGAGAAAGAAGAGCAGTCACGGAGAGATCGAGGAAGAGAATTTCAGAGTTTGGGGGCAATGGGACTGAAAGATGATTAAATTTTTCTACAATATTTCTGGGGGGAAAAAAAAAGTGACACAAATTTTCTTACCAAAAATGAACAGTAACATATATATTTTATTTTTCCTCTTCATCAACTTAAGTATTCTTTTTGTTAAATAAAAAAAAAAACTTCGTTTCATTTTCTTCATGATCAACAATAATTAAACGAACTATGAACTAAAATATTCGTGGGCGGCACGGTGGTGTAGTGGTTAGCGCTGTTGCCTCACAGCAAGAAGGTCCGGGTTCGAGCCCCGTGGCCGG
>JAOANJ010000003.1:3746065-3758685 GCA_026413345.1 Ariopsis seemanni | reverse complement strand
GACAAGCCGCAACATGAACTACGGGTGCCTCGCAGGGCCAAATTAGAATTTGCGTTAACGGCACTATTTTTTTTTAAAAATCGCGATAAATTGAGATCGCATTAACGCGTTATCGCGTTAACTTCGACAGCCCTAATATATATATATATAGGTGACACGTGTGTGTGTGTGAGAGAGATATGAAGGTCAGATGCTGCACACATTCTTTACCTCACTTGTAATTATTCAAATTTACTTTGACTTTCAAATTACACTCATTGTTTTGATCCTTTTGTGGTTGGAAAACGCATTCCCTGCTTAACCCTGAGTCCACACAAACAAGTCACTTCTTTTGCTTGGAGTTTGCGTTGTGTGGGCGTGGCCTGCTCCTTTTCTTACGAGCTGATATGAGATTGTGTAAAAACTTAGAATTACGTTTCAATCTTTTTCGTGTCACCGAAAACTTTTTTGCTTTTCTTTATTTGTCTGCCAAATACAGCTGCTGAGGAGGCACAATGATTTTTGATACACTTTGTGTTTGTTTGCTTTGTTGTGCGCTTGCTTCTTGTAGTGATTTTCGTTTGGCTCCATGTTGATATTTATTAGTAAGTATCGTCACCCAGGGTTAATATAGTTAACGAAAACTAAGGTTAAAACTAGCAGTGGGGTAAAAAAAAAAAAACTTCCTGAAACTGAAATTAGAATAAAAACATAAGTTTAACCAAAAAAAAAACTAAATAAAAGTTACACTGAACAATGCAACACAACCTAAAACGAAATGGCATTTCAGTTAAAATCGGCTTCATTTTCATTGTCATTTCGTTTTTCCCTCTCGAGGCAGTAATGGGGTGGTTCCAGAAGGCAGCAGTACAGCAGACGGTCGTTTATTTAAAAAAAAAAAAAACACTCCAGAGAAGCACAAGATTCTTGTTGTGCAATACCTGAGAAACTAGAACAAACACTAAAACTAAATAAGAACTAAACTATGAAACGAGTGTTGCCAGGCAAAACAAACCTCACCTGGTAGCACTTATGATGAATATGAAGGAAGATATCATGAAAAAACTAGGTACCCTATGGGTCCATGTGGCTACTGCTTATAAATAAAATTTGTTTTCTGATACCATGTAATCCAAAAATGAACAATTTAAAAATCGCAGAAGTAAAATATACCAGGTCTCTGTACTTTTATGTTATGCTACTCTTACCTCTTACAGTTTTCGAAACTGAAACCTCCGAACCGAGGCTGACGTACACACGCTGTCGCCATGACCCAAACTCTTATTTCCCGGAAATGGCCCGGCGCTAGAGCTCAGTGGTCTCAATACTCTTTTCGACAACTTCCTGTAACAACTCGGAAGTACGTCACATCGACATCACACATGGGGCCACTGACCAAAGACGGCGAGGAAAGGGGGTTAACCTGGAGTATGTTTTAAAATAGGAACGCACTATAGGAAAGCTGTTTTTTTTTTTTTTTTTTTTTTAAGTCCGGTCCGTGCATGACAGTTACTCATTCTTACAACACGATGACATCGTGGTTACAGCCTCTGTGAGGCAGTAGGCACAAAAACATGCGCACACCCATCATGAAATTATAACTCACTGTCATGCAATATTCAATATTGCTTACACATACCGTATAATCTTTTATTTTTGTACACCTGACTTCTGTAACACGCACCAACAAATGTAACTCGGACAGAAATATCTGTCTCTCAGCAGATTACGAAACCTTCCTGAGTTCCTCATTCGCGTAGATAAACGAACGGAAATGAAGTTTAAGTGCAGACAGCAGTAAAATAACTGCTATTAATGCAGGAAGGATCGGATTTATTATACAGACTGTTAGTTAATGCAAATATGCAGCAGGTTGCAGGTTTTGCATTCATTTGAATAGATTTTGAATCGACAAAGTGTAATGCTATTTTGATCATCCAAAGATAAGGTACGTTTTTACGGAACAATGTATTTTAAACACTTAATGGTCCTTGCTTAACAATTTTGACTACCTTTAAGGAGACGGGATACGAGTCATTTGGGAATCGACTCTTTTGGTGAGTCGAGTCGAGTGCAACAATTCGCCAAGAAGCGTCAAATACCGAGACTTCACTCCGTTCACGTTTGTCCTAAGTCTGGATTGATTCTGGATACTAATTCAGGGGGCATGTTGTGTTTAAAAAAAAAAAAATCATCATGTAATTGTTTACTCATAAGTAATGGCACCCTCTTCATTAGGTTTTGGTGCTGTGTATCCATCATGTTTTACCGTGGAGGTCATGGGTAGCTGGGAAATGCGATATAAAATGCTAAAAATAATATTTTTTTTATATTGTTTTGATACAGATCTGAAGCCAGACTGTCTACCGATTGAACTGGGAAAGGATGCAATGGTGACCCGGAGGATTTTCTTCCACTTTCTTCCATGATAAGCTATAAATGACCCCACCTAATAAGGATTTCAAAAATCAAGAGACGCACGCTGCTCTGCCGAGGCAGTCCAATTAGGATTTGTCAAGCAATGCTGCCTCGAAAAAGCGTAAAACTCAACTCGAGTAATTAATGGCTGTCCATCAGGTTCAGAACTCGGAATGGCTTTTCCGGATATAGGGCTAGCAAAGGATGACCGTTGCTAAATTCTGACACATTTGCATATACTTTTTTCTTCTTTCACTTTGCACTTAGGAAGGTGACTAATATGTTCACCATAAAAGCAGATGTCATATTTCATGCTGCGGCTCATGAGGACTCTGAGCAGTCCATCGTTACCAAAGGGACGGACAAGGTTATTCCAAGAGAAGTTAGTGCTTGTGTTTCTGAGACAGGAATACGGCCAAGATCCTGGGATAATGTGGAATCCGGGAGTGTAGCGGATTCTGGAAACCTGGGAAAGCGTTGCTTAGGGGCGGGAGACTTTGTGCAAGATGGAAACTCCAGTGACAGTGGGTTTCAGGATCACGTTCAACCAGTGGATGCTGGGGTTAAGAAGCAGAGTGAGTCATTGAGCAAAAATGGAGTAAAAGAGGAGGCGAATGGAGCTGCAGCTGAGAGGCCTTTACTTAGCCTGAGGTCAGAAACCAGAGGGGAAATGGCAAAATCTTATGTTTACGAGACCGAAGTAATGAGGAGTCCAAGCGTCATCAGCAGCGTATCCTCTCTTTCACAGGACTCTTTTTCTGATTCAAAGGAAAGCAGATCGTTGGAACAAGCACTGGGCAATTTCTGTTCTTTGCAAGGAGCTGCACAAGGACACTTTACACGTGACATAAAGCACAGCAGCAATGGGGTAAGAAATTCCGTCTCTGTTCGAGAGAACCCCGATTTAGTCATCGAAGTAGGCAGACAGAGGGTCCAAGTCCATAAATCTGTCCTTGCTGAAAAAAGTGACTATTTTAAAGCAAGGCTTTCTCGAGACATCCTGAAAGTGAAAGGTGTAAGCTACAAGACGTTGTCCGTCTTGATAGATTACGTTTACACCTCCAACATGAACGTGAATAAGGATAACGTCGTGGATGTTGTGACCGGGGCGAAAATCTTACAGATCCCCTGTGCGGTGCAGGCCGCCATTGATGCCATGTCTTCCCAGCTCACGACTCAGAACTGCTACGAGATTCTGACCATCGCTAAAAAGCAGCGACTAAGCGAACTGAAGGAGACGGCATACCGGTTCATAAGTGACAACTTCCTGCAGGTGCTGAAAGATCCTGCCGTTTACGGACGTCTCACGGGCTCCGAACGAGATCTGGTTTTGAGAAACCGTATGGAGGGACGCAAGTGCCTGATGGTGGCCGAGATCAATGACGTTTTTGAGCGAGTCGGGAGCAGACCCCCGAGCAGGGGCAACAGCAGGCCACAGAGCCCTCTATCTGCTGCCTCGTTTGAGGACAACCATATGATCTACTACTACAACGAGAATACCAAGGATTGGCACACTTTGACCATAATGCCCGAGGATATTAATACTAAAGGCTGTGGTATCTGCTGCATGTATAACTACCTGTTTGTTGCAGGTGGCATCCGAGGATATGGCGAGAAAGGAAAGGCATCAGACAAAGTGTTCTGCTACAATCCCATAACGGACCGCTGGAGCGAGATTCGACCCATGAACCAAGCAAGGTCACAACTCAAATTGGTGTCCATGGATGGCTTTTTGTATGCCATTGGTGGGGAATGTCTCTTCACAGTGGAAAAGTATGACCCTCGTATGGACCGTTGGACCACCGTGGCTCCACTACCCAAGGGAGCATTTGCAGTTGCCCACGAGGCCACGACCTGCAATGGAGAGCTGTACGTATCGGGAGGAACTTTATTCTACCGCCTCTTGAAATATGACCCCAAGAGGGATGAGTGGCAAGAATGTCCGTACAACAACAGCAGGAAGAAATCCACCGACATGGTCGCGCTGAAGAGCTTCATCTACAGGTTCGATGTCAACCGTGAACAAGGCATCAACGTATTTAAGTACAACACCATAGTTAAGATGTGGCACGACTGTGCTTCCTATCAGCAAGGGAGCCCGCTGCCGTTCAGGTGTGCTGTGATTGGGAATTGCATCTACTGCGTCAACAAGACCCAGACTCTGCAGTTTATCGTGGAGGAGGAAGGCGCTCGATTTGCAGAAGAACCTCTCAAAGCTCCCATGGAGGCGAAAGGAGTGTTATTCCCGTTTGTTCTGACCTTGCCAGACAGGAGTGATCGAAATGTCTGAGCAGGGAGTAAAACTTGAGGAGAATGATGACGAGGGGGAAAAAAAAGAAAACCGCTCGTACCAGGAATGTCTGTTTGCATGATGGATAGACATCCATGGGATGCCTTACAAGGACAGCGCTTTTGTTTTAATATTGTGGCACAGTGACATTACATATATTGATAGCCTGGATGCTTTTTTTTTATTTGTTTTTTGTGCACTTGGATGGTTGGACACAAATTTGGCAGCCAAAAAAAAAAATCAGATCGAACTAGTGTTTTAAAATTGACACAAAAAGCACAACAAAAATATAACTGCAAATAAAAAAGTCTATGTAGGATAAGGTTTATTAAACTGGATCTAGACATAATGCCATCAAAAAAGTGAAGTATAGCACAGAAAACTAAAAATACAGCGTAAATATTTCTATAACATTTGAGCACATGCCTTTTGACTTGAAGCAAAGCCATTGAACGAGGAAAGGTCACGTTAACGTAGCTCGGCTGTGCGCTGTTTAAGAGCACAAAGCACTTGATTGTTCTTACTTTGGCAGCACTTAGTAAGGATACTGAAATAACACTTGGGGAATGTCTGAAAACTTATTAATTAGCTTTTAATTTGATACTAACAAGGGCTCGACGAACAGCAGGTGATCGGGGAATCAAGCCAGTGATTTGAATTACATGAGAAAAAACCCATACTGTTTGCCCGTTGGTGGGCTGTTCATGTGTCCTTTAGTTCAGTAGGTATCAAAGAGGGGTCCTGGGACTCCCCAGGTATCTGTCAAGCATAGTCTTGAGGTCTTTGATGACTTCTTTTTCTTTTTAAATTGTATTGGTGGAAATCACAATCCACCATTATGATTGCTATTATATTTATGATCGAGTTCTCAGTGTTTCTTAGCTTTTTGAATGGACCACTCGACTCAATAATTCAAACACTTAAGCTGATAAATAATGTTTGTTGGATGTCTATCTGATGGTTCAAAATCCAGGAAAGAAAATCTCTCTTGCTCCCAATAAATAGGCAGAATATTTACTGTACGCATTTGAGAGGTTGGATTTGGGTCTTAAACCCGTGCTGAGGGCATCTGTGGAACTTACCGTATGTTCTAGTAAAAGCAATCTCTGGGTGCAAAAAGTTTGATAATCCCTGCCTTACTTTCTACTTAGGGTAGTACTGGGGAGGGAGGGAAACCGCATCCATTGTGGTAAATGAATAAATAAATAAATAAACCCCAATTCCAAAAAAGTTTTTGACTGTGTAAAATGTAAATTAAAGATTTTAAAAAAAATGCTCGTTTTGAAGTTACTGCTAACACCACGTTTCAGAAAAGCTGGGACGGGGAAATCTGTTGTCTTAAAACTGTGATGTTATGAACTTACAATGGCATGGGTAGCTTGCACATCTGGGAAGGCACCATTATTGCTATATGATGTATACAGGTTTCAGAGCAACATGCTGGCATCCAGATGATGTCATTTTCAGGGAAGGTCTTGCTTATTTCAGCAAGGCAATGCCAAACCGCTTTCTGCACATATTACAGCATGGCTCTGTAGTAAAAGAGTGCAGGTGCTAAACTGGCCTGCCTGCAATCCAGACCTGTCTCCTATTGAAAACATTTGGCGCGTTATGAAACATGAAATGCGACAAAAGAGACCCCGAATTGTTGAGCAACTGAAATTGTATATCAGGCAGGAATGGGACAACGTTTCTTTTTCAAAGCTACAGCAATTGTTTGTCTCGGTTCACAAAGGTTTACAGTGTTAAAAGTAGAGGTGACGCAACACAGTGGTAAACGCGCCCCGTCCCAACTTTTTGAAGCATGTTGCTGGAATTGAATTCAAAACGAGCATATATTTAAAAAAAAATAAATAAATTTCTCAGTTTCAACATTTGATATAGCGTCTTTGTACTATTTTCAATGAAGTACAGTACCAGGATTCCATGATTTTGCAAATTATCGCATTGTTTTTATTTTACACAGCGTCCCAAATTTTTTTTGAATTGGGATTGTACAGTAACCAAAGCATTGCCAAAGACTGTCTAGGTTTGAATCTGAAGCACAATTTTTTAACCTTTGGTCATGTGATTCTCACTATTTGACAGAAATATGAGACTTGTTGGAAAAAGAGCCAAATTAATTACGCAGCACTTGATAAATAGTGAGCACATAACTCTTATCATGATAAATGATTAGACTATAGAATAATTCCTTCTTCAATGCCACCTGTTGTGACTGGATTCATACAAGCAACGATATTTTGCACTTTCTGATGACTTTTTCCCCGTTTGCAATAAGATGTTGGAACTAATCTGGAGAGTGTGTGTGTGTGTGAGTGTGTGTGTGTGTGTGTGTGTGCGCGCGCACTCAAGGAAGTAAAAGCAAATTAATCTCAATCCCAGTCTGCTGCTGCATTTTTGTGAAATTTACAAAATACTGGAACATTATTTGTAGTGTACTTTTAAGTAAATCCAATAACTTTAATAACTAAATTTGATGCTACATCTGTCCATATATACATACTGTTTTTTGTTTTTTTCCCAATGTTGTGACCAGTTCAAGTTGAAATACATATAGAGCCTTATAACTCACTCCGTGTCATTATGCTCTGTTGATGTGTGATTTATGATTATTATAAATAAAAAATTATGCAAATGTGTCTTGTTCTATATCATAACTCTCAGCTGTCTTAAAAGTGAGCCAGCCATTTTAATTAACCATAGAACGGTGACCAAAATCTAATTTGTTTCACTGTGATGACCCTCGTTATTCAAGAATATATTAAAATGTCAGTTTTTGTACAGTACCAGTCTAAACTTTGGACACGCCTTCTATCTAATTCAATGTTTTTATTAATTAAAAGTCACTTCGTGTGTTAAAGTAATGATGGATGTCCTTTTCTCTTTACTTAGTTGTTTGGTTCTTGATATAATACTGTATGGATTGCGACACTTGTGGTCTGGAACAGGGCTTTTTTTTTTATTATTATTTACTGTTGTTTGATTTCAAACGCATTAAGAAGGCAAGAAACTCGTCCACTAATTAACTTTTGATGAGGCACGCCTGTTAATTGAAAAGCGTTCCAGGTGACGACCTCATGAAGCTGGTTAAGATAACACCAATAGTGTGGAAAGCGTCATCAAGGGAAACACTGAAGAAGCTAAACCGTCGAACGTATTTTGTTATCTGTTCCAGATGTTATTTCATACTGCTGATGTCTTCAGTGTTATTCTACAATGTAAAAAATACAGAACATATGAATGAGTAGAGTAGGGGTGTACAAACTTTTGACTGGTACTGTATAATGAATCATTTGTCCTAAAGTCTGTTTGCAGAACAAAAACCAAACATGGACAATGCTGTCATCGTAATTATGATCTTGGTCATTGTCATTATACACACTCGCTGGCCACTTTAATAGGAACTTGTTCTTGATTTATAAGATTCCTGTTCTTGGCTGCCGGAGTGGAACCCAATGTGGTGTTCTTTCTCCTGTTGCATGCTGAGATGCTTTTCTGCTCACCACCGTTGTAAAGAGTGATTATATGAGTTACTATATCCTTTCTGGCAAAAAAAAAAAAAAAAGCTCGAACCAATCTGGCCATTTTCCTCTGATCTCTCTTATCAACATGGCATTTGTTTCCACCCACAGAACTCTCACTTACTCATTCGATGTTTTTTGTTTTTTGCACCATTCTGTGTAAACTCCAGCAACTGGTGTGTGTGTGTGAACCCCAGGAGATCAGCAGTTTCTGAAATACTCAAACCAACACCCATGCCACAGTGAACGAAAGTCACACTTCACTGCAAGATCACAATGTTTCCCATTCTGATGTTTGAACATTAATTAACTGAAGCTCTTGATTTGTATCTGCGTGATTTGATGCATCGTTCTGCTGTCGAGGGATCGGCTGATTAGAGAACCGCATCAAACAGGTGGACGGATGGGTGTTCTTCATAAAGTGGCCGGTAAGTAGATTTGGAAAAGGAAACACAAAAACAATGACCATCCTGTTTAAAACCATGTAACTGTATTTTGGAACAGAAATCTACATTGTTTTTTTTCTTCTTCTTCTTCTTATTTGTGTATATTTTATCCTAAATCATGAGCAGTGAAAAATAGTCAAGTTTTATCTGTAATAGCAGAATGTAAACAATTATTGTTAAACATGACCCAAATCATCCTAATGCCTATTAAAGCAGTAATTGTGAATTATTATGAATGACCACTCTGTCGTACCAAGCGTTCCTATGAACTCATTTATTCTGGCCTCTCAATATCCGTTTTGTTTGTCTTGCTGCTGTTCCAGTGGTCCGTTCCTATCCCAACCTAACATGCCCCCTGCTGGACTAGGTGATGTACTATCACTGAGCATGCTGGGATACATGAAGAAGGAATCTCACCACGGAAGTTGTGATTGATTGATTGATTGATTATATAATATACACCCGCATACCTAAACATCCATTTTGCATTGGTTTGTTCATTTTCTTTCCATTTTTTTTAGCTTTACAGATATCTGGATGTAGATTTAGACCCCTAATGCACAAGCCAGAGATGGCAGTAGTGAAGAGAGAGTTCCTTTAGACAATAAGAGGAAGAAAACTCATCCTCTTCTGGATGATGACGACGTTATAAATCGTTGCTCCTTCATGTCTGCGTACTATAAACTCCGAGAGCTTAAAGGAATATTTAGCACAAGCATTAGGGTTTGTTACGGACTCAAGACCGTAACAAAAGAGAAGGACGCACGTCTTTTAAATGAGAAAACTCAAGGATTTATTGGAATAAACAACCAAAGCTTGAACTGAAGAATGAGTTAAAGACGAACAAGATAAGCAAATGGGTCAGTATGGAGAGTGGCTGGATAAATGGAACACAAGGTGCGATGCCCTGTAAAAATAAATAAATAAAGTAATAATAATAATAATTAAAAAAAAAAAAAAAACCAAGCCAAAAACAACAGCTGCTACCTGTCCCCTTCCTTCCTTTCTCTCTCTCTCTCTCTCTCTCTCTCTCTCTGTGGTATCTGCCAAACTGATCTTATATAGAGGCTGAACCGGGTGAGACAGGCCTCAGGTGGGCGGAGCCAACACAAAGCAGGAAAACCAGACGAGCCCAGAGATTGTTACAATATGCAGCAGATTTTTTTATTTTTTTTAAGCTTCAAATCTTCAATATCCAAGTGAAGTTCTCCACTGATGAATGGGTGAGACTTGGGCATAAAGCGCCGTCTTTACGGTTTCCAAGTGGAACCATCCACATCAGGGGCAGCTGGTGGTCTTAAAAATCAATCAAAGTCCTTCCCACGCCATGTGGCGCATAGGGCGGCGCCAATCTCCGTTTCGGTTTTAAAAATAGCAGAAGAATATTATGAATAGAATATCCAGGGCAACATACCCAGAGCAGCCTGGGGTTTAGATGCCTTACTCAAGGGCATTTCCACCATTCCTGCTGGTCCAAGGAATCAAACCAGCAACCTTTTGGTCCCAAAGCTGTTTCTCTAACCAATAGGCCATAGTTTCTTCCGTGTTCTTTAAGTATAGAGCTGTGCGTGTTCTGTTTTATCGGTTTCATCTGTTGGTCTGGCCTCCATTTAAATGCCCAGTCTGGCTTCATAAAGAACGTCGAAAGACTTTTCCAAACTCGGGTGTACAACATTAGTAGTGTCTGCCTTGTCATGCTAAAAAGAAGCTAAGCTGCTAACTAGCGCAATTCCACTGAAGTTAGTAAAACATGTCAGCTAGACCAATAAACAAAACAAAATAGAAAATTCTGAAATGTAGACCATAAAAAGATTACCAGTTACACAAATAAAATGGCAAGCAATGCTAGTTGTGTAAAACCGTTATGGACGAGGCTACTGGCCACCATCACAACCCCGAACCCCGAGCACTCACTCTCCGTCTGACTGGTGCTTTTATGTTTAGTGTTGGATGTCAGTCATGTTTCTTACCTTTTCAGTGACTGACAGTTGGTTATGATGTTAAGCCCCTTTGAGATGCCAATAAGGAGAAGCTGTGCATTAGCACAAGACCAAAAAAAAAAAAGCTAAACCCACCCATGCGCTCATTGTCTCCTGAGTAAGTTCCAGGGAGAACACAAAAAAATTACGTATTTAAAGCCTTTTGTCCCATTACTGTGTACTTTTTGAACTTGAATCTGTCACAGGAACATGTGTGAGTGGAGATGATGGGGCATGTATGGGCTTCAGTGGAGATTTTCATTGAAAAGACTGCGCTGCTCATTGAAATTAGTTTGCAAACAGTGGAATAAGGCGGTAAGGTATTTGATAGTTTGATTTCCTAAAATATAGAATTTCACCAAGAGTGATATCAATACTTGGGGAAATATTTTATTGAAATTGTAAGGGAGGCCATGCTTCCCTTGTTTTCCCAATCCCAAAACAATCACCTGTGATCCACAGCATCTGTGATCTTAGGGTATCTAAGCAGTACCATCCACAGCATTTTTTTTAGGGTATCCGGGGGGTCCATAAACAGGTGAGACCAGCCACAACAGTGCATCGGCTATCAACAGAGCAATGAAGACAGCATGTCACTTCCTTCTCTGGGTGGAGTCTTGCCAAATGACGATTGAAGTTCGAGGTTGTCCCCGTCGTCTCCTCGATAGTTCTTCTACATATGGAACACATAGCAGTGCATTTTTTTCCCACCGCATGAGAAGTCTGTATAAGCAAAACGGACAATCCTGGGGCGTTCTCTTCAGGCATTTTAGTGCCATTTAATGTTAGTTTGTTTCTGAACATGATGTATGAACTGGTCAATGTGCATTCTCTTGTATAACAATTAATGTAGATATAAATATCTTAGGCCAAATTATTATGGCATGTTACAGAAATTTAAGAAAAAATCCAAGGCATCGTCTCCAATTTACGAGTCCGAATGCAGTTAATGCACGAGTCCAAGTCGGAGTCATCAGTGCTCAAGTCCAAGTCAAGTCATGAGTCGGACTCGAGTACTACAAGCCTGAACCACATGCCACAGCATTCACTCTAATGGGAACTGGAACAAGGTCACAGAAACCAGGGCCAAACTATTAATTAAAACACTTCAAAGGTGTACTGGAAGACAGCCTAAAGTGGTGTGACCTAAGCCATGAACAATTAATGCAAGTAGCACAAGACGGCCAACAGTGGTGTGCACTCACACGGACAGCAGTATCAACACAAGAGGTGGACCTCAGCCAGGCGCCATCTATATAAGAACAGCACCACAGAGCAGCAGCTGTTCCTGTGTCTACAGTGGACTGCAGAAAACCTGTTCTGCTCGCGACTATGCAAGTCTAGACTGGAACTCCACAGCCACTCCCATACACACGGGTACAGTAGCTGTACAGACACTTAAATCCGATAATTGGCTAAATTATCGAATCAGAAGGTGTTGATTTTGATTTTTTTTTTTTTTTAGTATGGCTAGAACAAACAAAAGTTGCAACTGTAACACAAATTCTAGGCTTAGAATAACACACTTGTCTTAATGCAGTACTGTTCCTATAATAACAGATCATTCACAGAATTTAAGCCGAAGTATAAATGGATTGAAAACATGCTGTTTAACAAAGAAAAGCATGTAATTGTTAATATAGTGAAGGTTGGGGTGTTTTTTTTTTTTTTTTTTTTTATTTGGTTCGGAGATATGTAACATGTACAGTCAGTAAGTTTCCCAAGAGAGAGTTTAGTTCCTGATGTTCATTACATTATCGTAGCGATATACAGTAGTCCCCTCTCCAGTATCTCATTTTTACTCTCTTTTGAAATAAAACAAAAATGTAGCTTGTTATCTATAAGGGACATTCCACCGAATGGGTGCCATTTGCTTGTTGCACCACTCCCAAATTAAACTTAATTTCTTATATCTTTTCAACACTGATTATAATAACACACATATTTAACTATTCAAAATGTGTATTGGTCAACCTCAGGCTAC
>JAOANJ010000003.1:3719226-3736806 GCA_026413345.1 Ariopsis seemanni | reverse complement strand
CCTGCCATGGAAGTGCACTTGTATACCGAGGAGGAAGCAATTTGCATTACAGCCGTGAATGAGGATTCAAAATGGTGGCTCGGCTCGGTTTTCCCTTTCAGGTGCTCTCGTTTTCTGTTAGAATTTGGTAAAGAAAAAAAATAAATGTATTATTTATCAGCTTGAGGTCGGTCCATATGGTGAAATACCGTGACTTCGGCCCAGAGGGCTTCGGTCAATACTTTCAAGACCTCGGTCACGGTATTTCACGATACGGACCTCCCAGCTGGTAAATAAAATGTATATGTATATATTTTACAGTGGTAAGAGTACAAACAAGAAGGTAAAGAGGAGTTACATTTAGAAGCTTGTAGTCATTTCTCAAATCTATTTTAAAAACAATTTTGACTGCTTCAAAAGATGGGTATAGAACATATTGAGTTACAAAGGAGGCTGCAGTATTCGAGGTCGTGGATTGACATGAATCTTGTTCGATTGACTCTGATAATTTGGCAAGATTGTTCTATAATTTTGCCTTTTTTTCTGCGCTCCGTCAGCCTCGCGTTTCAAGCTCCCGCTTGAGCACCGTCTTTGAGTTTGTCGCGGCCCATGTTTTGTGTCAGAGCCCAGTCTGGATCCGTAAAATCGTACAGATAAGCTGGTTTCCCGAATAGAAAGAAAAAGCAAAATAAAAGCATGGTTGTCAAAAATTGTATCCAACTCTTTTGAAAATGAAATAATCGTAGAAGCCTTTGATTGTCGGATCACGGCTTTGTCACGTTTGAAAGCGGCGAGTTTCTGCACGACCAAGCTGTTAAACCAGCCAGTAATTCTTCTTCAGGTACCTGCTGCGGCGGCGGCAGCAAAAAAAAACAAAAGTATTTGTGCGTGGAATGAAAATAAGAAGGCAATGCGATCGGGGACCCGTACAGTAATGGCAGCGAATCAAAACAAGACCATGATTTGGCAAGAAGACCGCTTTATTCGTCCGTCGTCGTCGACGTTTCACAAAAATCGCTTCTTCGGTCTCAATTCTTCACAGGTTTTTATTCTTTTTGGCATGAAGGTAGGGCTGCCTGGGGTGCATATGGCTTCTACCCAAATTTGCATAATTGCAATTAATAATGAAGATGCGGAGTAATTAATCAATCCCTAATGAGCAGTTTCCACACAAATCGCTGTTTCTCCCTCAATTCTTAACCGATTTTTTTATTCTTTCTGGCATGCTGGTCGGGGTAGCTCGGGTGCGTATAACTTCTACCCAGATTTGCTTAATTACAATTATTAAGTCTTGGACAAATTCAGCCTTAATGAGCAGCTCAACAAAAATCGCTTCTTCTCGGTCAACTCCTTGCCGTTTTGGATTCTTTCTGGCAAATAGGTCGGTATTCCTCGAGTATATATAGCTTGCGACGTGGATTGCGCAAGGTGGCCCACTTTAGATCGTTCCTTCTGAAGTAGACGGGGCCGGAGTGAGCTACGACGGTCTCGTTCGTTATTTGAAGCAATCGGACACGCAGACCGATCGATCGGATTGTGTCCCGGTCCATGCTTTCGTGGACCGGCGCTAAGATCGTTCGCAGGCTGCGATAATGTAATTGATAACAGGAACTAACTCGTATTGGAGGTGTTGAACATTAAATGCAACTATGCGTGGATGGAAAAGCGTGCTGTATTAATCACTTGATTTAGAAATTGTAATCATGGGCAAGTTGCTGTGATGTAAGGGGAACGAACCGTTTCGTGGCATGATTGATTGTATAGGAAAATGCTCAGCGTCAGGGTGGGATTAGTCATTCTGCTTCACGCCACATTGATTTTATTATTATGATTTTTTTTTCCCCCCTAGAACAGCATTTCTATTTGAATCATCTTGGACCCGAACGATTGCCGTGAAGCTTCGTGCGTTTCCCAAACCGTTCCGAGAGAGGACAGTCCACTGTAGTTTTGATGATTGAGTGCAGGCAGTATTATAAAGGATCAATGGCTGCAGTTTTACCTTCGCAGGTTAGGATTTGCTTGGTCAGTCAGTCAGGGAAAGCTGATGGAGCAGACAAGAGGACGACAGAGTGAGGAAGAAAGACGACGCAACAGCTGGCAGAGGAGAACAGCAGGTAAACGAGACGGAAGGGATTCGTCCGTTTCTCAGAAGAGCAATACACCTGAGGCAGCCTGTGATAACTTGTTAGATAATACGCTGGTGGCTGGAAAGCGGGGGTCGAGTCCTGGTAGACCACGGGCTGGATGATGTGGACCTCGTGTTTAAGCGGGCTGGGGTGGGGATTCGCACACAATAAAAAAAAAAATAATCTCCAGGCGTACATCTGCGATGCTTCTTTTCCAAGCACGAACCGTCATGGCCTCTGTTGTGCGTCCTGTGTTGCACGTGGATTTGTGTTGGAGGCAGATCCTGAGACCAGGGATGAGCTCCAAGGATCAGGATGTTAGTTCTGAAATGTGAGCGCTGACACACTCGTATAGATTTATTTTATTTACCCTCTCTGTTCTGATTAGGAAACTGATGACATGGCCTGTTTTTTAAAAAAAAAGTCAATGGTGAAAACTGTTTCAAGCTGATTTGACGGAGGAGTATGGATGTCCGTTCAGAGTACATGCCGTTTGGCCAGAGTGGGGAAACAAACCACTGAATAATCTGATTTATATCCACGAACTCATCAGAAGGTTTTTATGCGCACGATTATTCTGAATATGACCGTACAGGTTTGTGTAAACAGTATATTCCGTTTGGATATTTCCAAATTTGGCCTTGGCATTTTCTGATCGCGATGGCGGTATTATCTGGGTTTTCGGCCGTGGATACGACGCGTTTGGAATATGCGTCTCGATTGATTTTTATGGCAATTTGCGACACACGGTCTCTCACCTGTTGGTCGTCTCTGTGCGTCGTACATAAACCAACTCGACAATCCGAGTGTCTAGACAGGAATGTTAACCATGTAAACAGGGATGGGTTTCCCAAAAGCATCGTAGCACAAAAATCATCGTTAAATGGGAGCGCGAGCAGCACAATGAACGCTCCGTCTTGTAGTTAAGAAGCTCTTAGCGTTAAGACGCTTTTGGGAAACTCGCCGCAGCTTAGGAGGCCTTTTTTCAGTATAAGGACAAAACCTGGAATGTTTATTTTTGTAAACCTAGCGAGACACTTTGTCATCGTTCAGTCATGTTAGTTGCTTATCTGCATCTTAATGATCGAGGAATTTTATCTTACTGAATATGTATAAATTTTATTTGAATCCCACAGCAGTAAGTGTTTTTTTTTTTTTTTTTTTTTTTTTTTTTAGTTGGTCAGAAAAGTTTCTCATTGGGACAATCTGAAAGAGTTAAAATCTTGAGTGATTTTTTAATACGTTTTCATGGCATGTGTTAAGAAGCATGGAGAAAAAATCTTTCTCAAGCAAAAAGTGACATCAGAAGCCATGATTAAGTCACCAGAAAGAGTTAAACTTTAACCGGTTCAACATGAGCTCGGATTGGTCCGTTCCGTCATCCTCCTCCAGCCCGAGTGAATTTCTGCAGTATTGTATTTTTGAGTCACTTTCTTGTCGTCTACGGACATCTCATGAAGAAGAAAAAAATCGGATATGAAAAAAACTTTTGGATTGTTCCCATTAAAATAATAATTAAAAAAAAAAAAACCAAGGATGGCGGGATAATTTCTACGTAGCAGCCCGCTTATTATCCAACAGGTACGTTTCAATAAGTCAGCTCTGTGATTGCAGAGTTGCGTTTATGTGTTGGTGAGGGCTGTGCAATTTTATTTTTATTTTTTTTGATGAAACAGGAATTTATTTTTTTTAAGACTTGATGTTGCAGTTCTCACTCGCCATTTTTAAAAACTTTGAAGGGACGATGTATTTGTTAACCTCTTACGTTCGGGTAGTTCTTTAGTAACGGAAAAACATAAGCAGCAAAATGTGGTCACTTTTAAAAATAAAAAATTATTTATTTATTTATTTTATTAGTTGCAGTACCAATGGCATGAAATAAAAAAATTCCACAGTGTATAGGGTATCATTTTTGACCCTAAAAAAAAAGCAAAAACTGAAGTGACATTGCTGTAATTGAGGTGATGATTTTTAAATGTCGTTTTCAGTACATTTTGCTGTCTGGTTTGGGTCCGCGATTAGGTCGTCAGCATTACTGTTCAGTGCTTTGAGACTGGCCGTGATTTTTCGCGGTTCCCGGCCCACAGAGCGTGTTTAAAGTGTTGACGTTGCCAATCGGTCGGTTGGGATATTTTTGACGAATCACGGTTCGCAATATGTCGTCTGTCAACGACGCGGCCTGTGCAAAAATGGCACACGATGCTCGTGATATTGCTGAGATTAAAGGTAGACTGCCTTTCAGATTCTAAGTGTAGGTCATAAAAAGAATTTTCCCCGACACTACCTAATTATTTTTGTTTAGTGGATCGAAAGCTACTGAATTTGAATCACAGACTTCCAATTTTATTAGTTTTTTTTTTAATTGAACAATTGATGAATTTATCTCCACGTGGCCCTAAATTCTCCGCTATTTTTTCCTTCTTCGCCATGACACGATACAAGATACTACATCATGCATCACGTCGTGGGCTTTCCCTGTTTGCTCAAGGCATTGTGGGATACAAATTTGAAACAGGAGAGAACAATGGAGGGCGTGAGCATGCGAATGAAACGTGAAAGACCGACTACAGTAACGGAAAGATGGCGAGAAGAAAAGACCTTATGTTGTATACGAAGGAAAGGAAACGCAGGACTGAACTAATAAATATGGGCGCTCAGTGAGCACCTCGGCGTGATCAGCCGTTCGTTTCGCGACAGAATGATGGAACGGTCAGTGCACGCTCAAAGGGAAACCTGGAGATGGCAGTAATGCAACACTGCAGGGGGTTTTCTAGAAAATTTAGTTTGAGGGCGCTCACCATGGCGGGAGGTCCCCCCCCTCCTCCCTTCCGCTGTGCGAAGCTTTTGAAAAATTGAGGCTACAGTAGGACATTCTGAGGCTATCTGAGAGGGAAATTGTACCAAATTGTTTATCTGTTGTTTTCTTATACGAGAATAAGGTAGAGTTAGTTGTTCAAAATGAAAAAAAATAATAATTCCAGAGCAAAATTATTTTCTTTAAAAGGAAACTAAAAAAGTAAACATTGTGAAGTTGGAATCCAACTCAAATCACATAGTTTGAAACCATGCAAAAAATGTAAGCACGCTTAAAATAAATAACATACTTGAACTTTTCCCTGGAACTCGGCCTTTTTCTCATTTTGCTTTTCCACTGAACACTCGGTGCCTTCATCAGAGCAAGACATCTGGTCTTCGTTCGTCACGGGTTCCGTTTCGTGCCACGGGATGACCTCTTTAAATGCCCAAATGTTAACAAGAACAACTCCCGAACTACTTCTTTCAAAAGCTCCCGCGCCGGTGGGATCTTTCTTGACAAGTCAGCTGACCCGTGTATGTAACCTATGTCAAATCTCACAAGAGCAGCTGCGACAAGTAAACAACTAAACAACATGGCGCCTCGGTCTGGAAACCGCCAATTCGGATTGTTTTTGCACCGTCTGACGGTGTACCTGCTATGATTGGGAATATTTTTGGAGTAATTATAACGTATTTGATGATCAGACACATTGTCACGTGGCGTTGCTGGGATGTTTTCACGGAGAAAAGATCGTTTTGAGAAAGATTGCATGTTGTGCAGTAGCATAGAAGTGCATGGTGTAAGCGTGACTTGGGCTTCAATTGGCGTTTCGGTAAGGGGGCGAACGCCGAGAGTAAGAGGGCGCAGCGCCCCTGTTCCCGGTTTAGACGAAAGCATGTTCATGACCGCAATGTGAATGAAAAGTAGAATCTTTCACACGTTTACATGAATTTCTTAAGCCAGTATCTCACTGGGCTGCGACAGCCTGCGATAAAATATATGCTAATTCAGTTCTCGCACTTCAGCCGGTATCTCACTTCACGGAAACTGCCTTGAGAAGGGTCCGTGACGGCTTTGCGACACCAGCGACGCATTTGCGGCTCTTTTGAGAGAAATTTTGTCAAATTTTTTGAACATGTTCAAAATTTCAGCGACGAAGGAGCGACACTTTGCGACTCATGCGAGGAAATCGAGAAGCCCCGCGAATGTTTCAAGACACTTTTTTGAAACTCTCTCGCGAATGACGTTCGCAATTTGTCGCAAGCCGTCGCAGCCCAGTGAGATACCGGCGTTAAGCTCTCACCCCCAGGAGCACCAGTCCTCTGTCATTTACAGGCTTGCTCTTCTCAGTGAAGCCACTGCTGAGAAGCTTGTTGAAAGAACTCTGGCTATAGGAGACTATTTTTTTCAGTGCATGAAATTAGCTAGGCTTTTAGTCATACCAAAAGCTTTAGTTAGCTGTATTCCAGGGGAACAGCATTTGCATCCATTCTAGACTCAGTAAGTATCGGTCAAAACGTAACAGGATCCACTCATGATGTCACAAACACTCTTGAATTATTACTGACCTTTGGATTAAAAACAGAAAATGGTCACGCTATTCAGTGTGACCTCAAATCACACATCAATACTTCTCTTCATTTCATTTCAAATGTGTCATAATACGTATATTCATGGCATCCTGCCATGCGACCACATCAAGCATTCAGTCATCAGCTCCTGTATGCAGTTTTATTGAAAATCTGAATTGTTGACCTTGATTTTTTTTCCCCCCCACTATTTGAACCCACAGAACTCGATCAGGCTTTAACCTTCCGCTACATTTTCTAAGTGATGCAACCCCACTTAAATAATTAGAGCAAAAAAAAAAAAAAAGAGTACCCTGAGGTTATGATCATACCGATACCTTAAAATAGACCACTTGAAATTTAGAACATAAAAACGCCCTGGAGTAACGATGACATTATGAATTTTTTTTTTCAGTGAGAAAATTTAGAATCTTCTGAGAATTAAAGTGACTGACTCACTTTCCCAGTATCCAGTTCATTATTTTTGTTTTAAAAACACGTGACCACGACACGATTAACTCTCTGTGCAGCAAAATGCCTGCAAATTCACTACTGGTGGCCAGCTGTGAAATAACCGAGGCCGGTTCTGGTCCATTTGCAATGAAATAACCATATGAAAATGGAATGGAGCAGTCAAAAGAATTTAAAATATAACTACTTTGACAAAATATCTTCAATTTCACATTACAATTTATGATCTATGGCTTCAGATCTCACTGCATTTTTGCAGATTGCTTTTCAAACACTGGTGCAGAGGCTTCTAGGAAGGATGATCCAGCCCATTTAACTTAAAGTTGTTCAATTTGATAACCATGTTGAAAACAATACAAATCACATCAAATAGAGAGATTAAAATCCTTTACTTCCATCCAACAGAATTAATTTTTTCTTCAAAATCAACTTGCATACGAGATGCCTTGCCTACCTTTTTCCTCAAACAAGTAATACCAGAAGCAATCAATCCTTTATTAAATATAATTAACGCCTCCCTTGACAATGTACCTTAATCCTTTAAACTATAGTTATTGAACTACTGATTGAAAAACTTCACTTTGTCTATAGGCCAATATCAAACCTGCCCTTTAATTTCAGGATATGGGAAAAGGTTGTAGCTCAGCATTTAGGTTCAAACTTGCACAGAAATAACATTTGTGAAATCTTTGTCAGGATTCAGGCTCACCACAGTACTGAAACAGCACTGGTTAAAGTGGTAAATGACCTACTGTAATTTACATTGATTATTCAGTGTGCTTTATTATTAAAATGTTTCTCTGGACCTTTTTATAGGTTAAAAGTATACTTACTTTACTTTAGATATGTCTTTGTACACAAATTAAAGTGTAATAATAATAATAATAATAATAATAACTTGCTTATAAATTGTTTTATTTATAGCATTACACTTTAATTCAGTTGTATTCAATTTTACTTTTTTAGATATTTTTTTAAACAATAGACACTGTTGGAAAGCTGTAGATTTAGATCCTTAATGAGCAAGCTAGAGGAGAAAGTGATGGGGGGGGGGGGGAGTTGTACGACATAGGATATGACATTAATCCATTTATGATCAGTTAATTAGTGGTTCTTGTTCAAACTTTTATGCTATAGTTGGTGTTTCTAAAGCCTTTTTCACCTGCCAGAGTAAAAATGGCAGTATGCCCAGGCTCTACAGAACACCAATATGCTAAAAGTAAGAAATTATCCCATGCAACAAGCTATGTAACATACTTCAGTTCATTAAGCAGTAGGAATTAAATGAAGTATTGCAAAAGCAGTTTGAAACATACCTGAAATATTAAGGAGGTAAACAATCAAATGTTGCAGCTCTTTACATTTCACTGTTCATTAAAGACTTTCTGCCATATCTTAGTTCCTATTTATTTTCATGCTTGATGACGTCTTTTTGCCTATTTTCCATAGAAATTTACATGAATCAAATCAGAGTGGATGGACTGACATGTGACAGGAGACAGACACTACACTTAGAGGTCAGTTTGACCCTGTAGAACCTGGAGAAGGTATGCAGTGATGCCCAGGTGGCAATAGTGCACACATCCTAGAGTGGCATGCATCTCAATAATGCCCAGGAAGATGAGGCTTTCTTCATTGAGTGGAGCCATTCATGCAAATACAAAAATATCTTTGTTACTCTTGATGGGGTCTGAATTTCATGACGCTAAAAGCTCCAAAAAGGTTTGAGGATGAGCGCAGAACTGAAGTTTGCACCCCTGATGCATTGTCATTGGGACCCATTGGTCCGATATAGTTGATAGTTTCTGAAGTGGGTTTGTAAAGTGTTCATTGGCTGGTGTTGGATCATTCTATAAATTTCCATGTTAATACTCGCGTAATAAATTCAGTTACTATACCCTTTTTGTTTATTTGAGTGCTCCCATAAACCATCTTGAAGAAACCATTGTACAACACCAAGAGAGCTGAGAACTTCTCCCTGGCCTATGGCTCATGAAGTTATAGTCTTTGATAAAAACATGATGCTTGGATTTAAGATTTCCAGGCTGGGTGTCTTGTACTTCTGAGTAAAATGCAGTGATGAATTGCTCCAGTGAAGTCAACAGTTCCATTTATCCAAGTTTACAATTTTCAGTCAGAATCCAGAACATGCCCTTGAGCCATGACATAAAAGACCTATAGGAACCGGAGTTTTTTTTCCCATTTCTAGTCTATGACTTTGTGATTACGTCTCCCTGCAGCTTTTCTTTCTTTCTTTCTTTTGTTTTCATTCCGTTTATATGCAGGATTGTTTATGAATCTTTGTTGTCTTATGTTTTTGTTCATTTTTTAATTCATCAGCTGGCTGCCATTTGTGGCAGTGCTCCAGACCCAAGCTTAATAAGTGCCAGATTTCTCCTGGCACTGATCGTCCATTTGAGATATGTGTCCGTTAGCTGTAGATTGATGTCTGGTCATTTTTGGTGTGCTTCTTGCATTCTATGATGGCAGGGATGTTCGCTCTGCTCCACTCCTTTGGCACTCCTTAAGTGGGGAAGCCGTGACCTTAATGGTTAGAGAAGCAGCTTTGGAACCAAAAGGTTGCTGGTTCGATTCCCTGGACCAACAGGAATGGCTGAAGTACCCTTGTACAAGGCACCTAACCCCCTCTGGATAAGGGCGTTTGCTAATGCCGTTAATGTAATGTATTCCATTTGTACTGTTTGGTGGAATCTTTTAAGCAGTCTTGCTGCTGCTGGGGCCTCTGTGTTGTGATGTACCTGTACTTGCTTTAACTGGTGTTTGTGCAGCTTTGTGGATTCATGCCACTGTGTTTAGAGTCGTGGTGCCTGGTGACATTGTGGCTGCGTGGCCTTGTGCTAATGTCAGGCATCACTGAGACTGTGTTGAGCATGCTATTGAAATTTATCACAGCAACATTTGAAGGAGTCCACAAACCATTGATTAAGCAGTAGGAATTAACGTAAGTATTGCAGAAGCAGTTTGAAACATATCTGAAATGTTAAGGAGGTTACAGCTCTTTACATCTCACCGTTCATTAAAGACTTTCTGCCATATCTTAGTTCCTGTTTATTTTCATGCTTGATGACGTCTTTTTGCCTATTTTCCATAGAAATTTACATGAATCAAATCCGAGTGGATGGACTGACATGTGACAGGAGACAGACACTACACTTAGAGGTCAGTTTAACCCTGTAGAACCTGGAGAAGGTACGCAGTGATTAAAGATTTCTAGGCAGGGTGTCTTGTACTTCTGTGTAAATAGCAGTAACGAATTGCTCCAGTGAAGTCAGCTATTCCATTTATCCAAGTTTACAATTTTCAGTCAGAATCCACAACATGCCCCTGACCCATGGCATAAAATACTTATAGGAATCCGAGTCTTTTTCTGTTTCTAATCCATGACTTTGTGATTGCTTCTCCCTGCAGCTTCTTTCTTTCTTTCTTTCTTTCTTTCTTTCTTTCTTTCTTTCTTTCTTTCTTTCATTTTTGTTCCACTTATATGCCCGATTTGTTTTTGAATCTTTGTTGCTTTTTGTTCATTTTTGAATTTATCAGCTGGTTGCCATTTGTGGCAGCTCTCCAGTCAGAATCCTCAACATGCCCCTTGACCCATGGCATAAATTCCTATAGGGACCCGAGTCTTTTTTTTTGTTTCTAGTCCATGACTTTGCTATTACTCTCACTGCAACTTTTCTTTCATACTACTACTACTAATAATATATAAAAATAAATATACCTACTTTTTTTTATATAGAAAAATTAGTTAATTCATTCAAATGCTTGCCGGAAAAGGACTGTTTTTAGCTTACTCTTGAAAACATTAAAATCAGTGATGCATCTGAGGTTGTATGGCAAAGAGTTCCATAGTTTCGGTACAGCAGCCATAAAGGCTCTGTCACCAACACTGTAAAGATGATTTGTTGTTTTAACTTAGTAACCGGGCTGCCTTAAAATTTTGAGTTCATTGAAACCCGTACAGTAAGTTAGCACAATGAGACGATCAATTTAACTTACGATATGAGTTTCAATAAACTCAAAATTTTAAGGCAGCCTGGTTACTAACTTTTTTAAGTTAAAACAAACTTTTTAACAGTAAAGAATAGGCAAAGTTCTAAAGTTCGGTGCTGACAGGAGAAACTTGTTGTTGGATCGAAGACTAAACTGAGTTAGACTTGAAAGTTAGCAAGCTAGAAAGATGGGGCCGTATAATGACTGCACTTAAAAGTGATTATACTAATCTTAAAATCTATCCTAAACTTAACTGGAAGCCAATGCAAATCATAAAGAAGTGGCATTATAACATAAAACCTTTTCTTTCTTTCTTTTAGGGTGTTCCATTTATATGCCTGATTGTTGTTGCATCTTTATGTTGTCTTATAGTTTTAATATTTTTAATTTTTTTTATTTATCAGAATTCATCAGTTGTGGATTTGTGTTTTATTTATTTATTTATTTATTTATTTATTTATTATTATTATTATTATTATTATTATTATTATTATTATTATTATTATTGTTGTTGTTGTTTTTTGTTTTTAGACCCATGCCTTTCTTTCCATGGTTTCTTTGGCTTCCAAGAGTGTACGACCTCATAATGGTGTAGAGATTGTTTAAGTGTCTACTATTGGTTATCTTGTATTATTATTATTATTATTATTATTATTATTATTATTATTATTATTAAAAATAAGAAATTATCCAAATATGTCATTTATTTATTTATTCAGAATTTGTCAAAAACATTTCCCTTTAAGTCATAGGAAATAAGTTAAAAACTGCATTAGAGTACTGAAACATACCTGAGATGCAAAGAAGGTAAACAATATTTTAACTTTTTACATCTCCGTGTCCTTCAAAGACTTTCTGCAGTATATGATCGACTTAGCTGCTATTTGTTTTCTTTCAGACTTGATGACTTATGCAAACTGCCATGTCCTTGTTCACCTACTTTCCATAGAAAATTTACTTAAGTCAAATGAGTTTGGAGCTGGTGTGTGTCCAAAAAAGGACTGGAGACATTTGCAAAGTTGTCCTTAAAGAGTAATTATAGAAATTAGGATTTTGTTCAGTTTTGATAACTTGTATGTAGGAGATATCGATCTACTTGTACAGGGCTTTAAAATGTTTGTAGGTAGCACTTAGTCTAGAGTTTGAGGATAAGGTCAGTGGCCTTAATTTAACCTTTTATATTTAATTGTATTTAAGGTTAATTTTATGCCTGAGTTTGTGGACCTTCCAAATGTGCAGTTATGAATGGGGATAATGACTACATTCAGGAGGCTACAAATTTGCCAGGGAAGAGGAAAGTGTGGTGAACAAGGCCAACAGCATGAGCCAAGGAGAGAACCACAGAGCCGAGGGACCCAAAGTTGCTGAAGACGGGCAGCTGGCGGTAGAAGAATGCCCACTGACAGTACCCATCGGGATATGAGCATGAACAAAGCAGACCAACTAGCTCTCAGCCACAAAGCCAAGCTGTCAAATGGAAAGAGGGAACCAGGAAGGAGATGCAACATTGAGTAGCCCAAAGCAAATGAAGTAGCGATTTGGGCAAAAGCTAAACATGGATCTCAGTACGGTGTTTGAACACTCCCTATGTGGCAAAAGGGACAAGAAGCTTGACCTTTTAGGTGGCATCCTGTATAAGGAGTGTCAAGCCAGATTCGGCATACTCCCCAACAAATAGCCCACCTCCGCAAGCAGAAAGGGATGGAGGGAGATTGAAATTGAATCACTGGTGCAGAGACTACGCCTGCTCCCTGAGAGATGAAGGTCATCAGATAAATAGAAAGCAGGTCAAAAAATGCTGTGGGATGATGTCAAGCTAAAGCTGGCCTACATGCAAAGGGTAGAGCATTTTCACAGATGCAGGGAAAGAAAGGAGAAAGAAAGATTCAGTTTCTGCAGAAACCCCTTCAGATTTGCCCAGCAGCTACTGGAGGAAAAAAAAAAGTGGGAAACCACCCAGAGAAGAGATTGAGCAGCACATCAGGGCCTAGTACAGTGACCCAGCAAGGAAGACCTCATTAGGATCACCAGGGTATGTCCCACATCCACCTCCTCCAACTACACAGTTGAACACCCCCCCCAGCTGAGTGAAGTCATAGCAGTTGTCAAAAAGGTGAGGTCTGCATCAGCTCCAGGGCCAAATGAGATACCCTATAAGTGATACAAGAACTGCCCTCAAGTGCTGAAAAGTTTGCGGAGGCTTATTAATGCAGCACAGATGAACTAGCTTATACCTTCAGAGTGGCAAAGATCTGTGGCTATCTTTAGTTCCAAAGAACTGAACTCCCAAGACATCAGTCAGTTCAGGAGCATCACACTGCTAAACACTGAGGGATAGATTTTCTTCTCAGTCATGGTCAAGAGAATGACAACTTGCCTCATGGAAAATGGCTATATTGATACCAGCTGCCAGAAAGAAGGAGTGTCAGGCTTCCTTGGATGCATAGAACACTTGTTGATGATATGGGGACAGATCCAGAGAGATCCAAGCTTTATGTGGTGTGTCCAGGCCTAACCAATGCCTATGGATCTGTCCCACACCAAATCCATCACTTTGTGATGGAGTTCTTTCACATCCCAGATTCTATCAGTACCCTGGTGTCCAGTTACTTCAAGGACCTCGAGATGTGCTTCACCTTCCAGGATTTACAACACGATGACAGCAATTGGAAGTGGGAATTGCCATGGAGTCCTCCATCTTATTTGTAACAGCCTTTGAAATCCTCTTCATTGGAGCACAGCAGATGATAGGAGGGATAAAACTACAGAAAGGGCATAGGCTGTTGCCACCTAGAAACTACATGGATGATGTCAGTTATCCTGCAGACTGTTCCATGCACAAAAGGTATTCTAAAGAGGCCAGATGAACTAGTGATATGGAAATGAATAGTGATATGATGATCAAGGCCTCTAAGTTGCAAAGCCTCTCACTATGAAAAGGTGTCAGATGCGAAAATGCCAACTTTGTCACTGGTGGTAAGGAAATCCCCCCCTACTGGCTCGACAGCCCATCCAAAGCCTAGGGAGGCAATATAAGGCAGGGCTCTCTGACAAACAACTGGGTAAAGTAATAGGAAAACTGCTCTCAGAAGGCTAGAATCAACCAGAACCAGCTCCGGGGAAAGTACAAAGTGTGCTGCTACATTTTCACACTGTACCAAAGAGTGATGTAGCAACAGATGATGAGTGAAGTGTCCTCATCAGCAGCTAGTGGAAATGGACAGATTAGCCAATTCATACATCCAAAAATGGCTGGGACTACCACCATGTTTCTCTGACACGGGACTCTTCAGACGCAAACTCACTCCAGCTGCTGTTTCAGTCCACCACCCTGGTTGACGTGGGAGAATTCTAGAGTAGTCCTGGAGCTAAGGCGGTCTGCTGACCCCCAGGGAGAAATACACAGGTCCCTGTCTGAACAGGCTGAAATTGGCAGGCAAACACACAGGTCGACAAGGCCATTAGCAGACCGCAACATAGAGATCATCAGTAGGGTGTAAGTTGGATGAAAAATGGCTTGGCTGAGAAGAAAAGTCATAAAAAAGAATAAAAAGCCTGGTCATGGAAGAGGAGAGAAAGGCAGAGCAGGAGCAATACAAAACCAAGACAGTGTCACAGGGTAGCTGGACCACATGGGAGGGCACTCTCAACAGATTGGTCAGCTGGTAAGATCCTACAAGCCAGACTCAATTTCCTATTTAGGGTGACCTATAACACTCTGTCATGCTTCAGAAACCTCCATCAGTGGTTTGACAAGGAGGAGAGCTGCCCCCTCTGCAATACCTTCAGTGCTCGCCTACAGCATATGCTTTCAAGGTGCTGATGCAGGGGCAACATGACCAGGTCCTGAGGAAGCTGGTTGAACAACCAGCCAACAGTTGAAAAACACCTCATCCATTTCATCAGGCCTGGAAAGAATGTGGGAAATGCCAGCTTGCAAGGCCTTTCAAGACTCTTTTCTCAAGGAAAGGCCTGGAACATGAGGGTTGACATTCAGTAAACAGCTGCATTTCCCTCCTGAGAGCATCCCTACATCACTCTGGCCAGACATAATAATTTGTCTTGCTGTTGCCAAGACTTTTCTTTTCACTGAGCTCACCATCCCTCGGGATGAAGGAATGCAGGCTACCCATGAGCTTAAGATGACAAAATACTCAGAACTGGCTGCTGAGTGCAGGGAGGTAGGCTGGACTACTATTATTTACCCTGTGGAAATAGGCTTTCAGGGCTTATCATATCAACACCACAGCTACTCTGGGACATAGATCTAACTGGGGTGAAGCTCTGAAGAGCAACAAAAGCCCTCTCTGAGGAAGTGGAGAAAGGCAGTTTTTGGCTTACAGCTGTGGTAGAAGGATAAGAATCAGGGGTCCAGCCAATAAGAATAGGTAGCTGCAAGGGGGTGGCAGGGACCACCTTTGCCACTGCTCTGCACCCAGGATATGTTCCAGGGTTGAAGGAGTGAAACATCAGAGAGCTGTGGTCCCAAGCTTGATGACCCTGCAGCCATAAGATTTCCAACACAAAATATGGGCTAAAATCAAAGATGGTACTGAAGCAGTAGCTTAAAATGCTAGGTTTACAGAGCTCAATTATTGAAGAATCTTCCCAAATGATCACAGAGTCAATCGAACAAGATTCATGTCAATCTGCGACCTCAAATACTGCAGCCTCCTTGCCCGGTGAGTGCTCTTTTAGAACTAAATATGTTATATAGTGTGTCAGATAGCTATCTTTTGAAGCAGTCAAAATGATTGTTTTTAAAATAGATTTGAGAAATGACTAGATGTAACTCCTCTTTACCTTCCAGTATGTACTCTTACCACTGTGTGTGTATATATCCTCCAGCATGGCGGCGGTCAATAACGCAAGCAGTTTTGGTCATGTGGTTGCAAATGAAGAATTGGCTTACTGATTATACACATGACCTTTATTATTCTTGTTGTTGTAAAGGGAGGGATTTACCAAAGTCTGTATCCTTGACTTGCAAGTGACGTCAAGGCAAAATAGAAACCCGGATGTCGGCCATGTTGGTGGAGATACAAATGCAGGGTCAAGCGACGTTCCATACAAAACGCATGTGCAACTCTATTTGCTTTTCCACTGCTTTAAGCGTTCTTTTAGCTCTGCCGTATGGCTGTGGTCACAACAGTACTTGTGACCGTGGCACGTTCCGATTTTTTAGAATTTCATCCGTGATTCGGAAAGAGGGCAAGGAAACTCTGAGGTTTAGTACGGAAAGGAGATGAGCACGGATGAACAACATCGGCAGGGCTGATCTAACAGAGGCTAAAACCAAAACAGCTCGTGTTTACAGTGATCATTTTATCTCAGGTGAGATTCAAAAGCTTTCTCGATAAGATCCTGGAAGAATTTTATTTCGTGTTGCTAGAATTTTGCTATAAAATGAGCGTTCCCTCTTGTCGTGGTTCTCTCGGCCGTTTTAATTTTAACACGTGTATTATCGTTTCGCTTCTAGGAGCGCCAGCAAAATTATACAGTAGAAACAATCCAGACTGGGCACCCAATCAGAAAACGGGCTACGTTTCATCCAAGGTCAGACTTGATTCTTCGGCAGCCAAACCAGATAGGACGCGATATCTGGGTACTCGATAGTCGGTAGAAGCGTCTTCAGAAAAGTCTGGCTTTTTAAAATAATATGGGTCAAAACCCACATATCTATCTTTTCTTTGTATCGAATCTTCACTCAACCGTTCAAATCGTGAGAATACTGAGAAAATTCAGCAGTGTTTACAGACGCGCTTTCAGCGGCTGCCATCCTAGTTGCTTGTATATTCACCATCATGGCGGACGCTCATGACGTAGCACATTTTGATCACATGGTTGCAAGTCATCTATTTAACACAAGAATTCCGAGGATATTCATCCCAAGCCAAAGGGAGTGCCCCTCCCCTCTCTCGCTTTCTCCTTCTTCTCACATAAGCTCACACCTCCTTCTTCAGCACAGTTATCACTTATGCAACTTCACATTGTTATGCAAAACTTGAGTGCAAGTCAGTTTGAGTAAAGCAGCACCTGAGAAAGAAAAAAAAAAACCCATTGATTCAAATGTTGCTGTGAATACGTTCATTTTGTTCAGGACTGATGCCTATATGCATGTTTTAGTATGTTTACTGTGTTGTGGATGACAAAAAATAAGAATAGGTTTAAAAAAAAAAGATTAAATTCAAGCGTAGACTGTGTCATCCAGACAGATGGTAATAAACAGCTGTTAATTTGTACAGTCCGACGTCAACTTAAAAATTTTCCCCTATTCTTATTTTCCATCATTCAAAACTCAGTTCACACAGATTAAAATGAACCAGTTCACATTCATAGTACACAGTGCCAAAAATGAGCTAGATTAGTTCACGTTCATGTCTTCTGAATTTTTTTAATAAGCCTCACTGAATCCAATTTTGCTGAAATTGTTGATCGGCAACTAAAATATCAAATTTCACCTACCTTTACTAGAACGCTCTTGTAGTCTACATTATTGATTTAAGCAAATCAGTATCGTCACGACCAGCATATTGGAGCGCATCGCCATCAGACAATCTTGGTCAAGACAAGGAACGCATGAAAAAAATCAAGAAGGTAACGTAAAATGCTCCAAGGTGAGATCCCA
>JAOANJ010000003.1:3557867-3572160 GCA_026413345.1 Ariopsis seemanni | reverse complement strand
GTCTGAGGGAGTTTTTCCTTGCCACCGTCGCCACAGTCTTGATCATTAGGGATAAAATTAGCTCATATTTTAAGTTGTTCAAATTCTGTAAAGCTGCTTTTCGACAATGTTTGTTTGTTGTTAAAAGCGCTATACAAATGAACTTGATGATGATGATTTGTGGAGGAATTTCACCAAACTTGCCGAAAGGCTTTGTTATACGCAGATTGAAATGTCGTTTAATTTGGGCAAATTTTACCATGTGGTGAGTTAAGGCACGTCTCCATAAAGAGTTAGACACTTCACGGAGACGCCCTCAGGTTACTGCAGCGGGGTAGAAATGATCACTGCGATGTTCAGACTGCCACCTTGTGGTTTGCGGTAATACTGCAACGGTTCACCCTGAACTGTCCTTGGAGCTGAAGGAGTTAAAAATAAGCGCAGTCATTAATTGTTTCTGCGCGGCATGTCCGTTCCGTGCCATCTTGCAGTCACTCGCAAAACGGCTCCTCCTTAGCAAGTAACAGGATCGTCACGTTTATTTAAACGCCGTATTTACATGTTTAGTTTGCTTGTCAAATGATTTAACGGCTTTCTGAAGAGTCTCAAGGCAGCAATTCCAACACGGTTTTAATAGCTTACGTCCGCTGTGTTGGATTATTGCATGGATGTGCGTTTTTATATTTATAAATAGTCAACATTTGTTATGGTTTATTGCGTATTTCAGACAAACCATTTCATATTTGACATTTATATATTGATGGCGTTCCTTTTTAAAAAAAAAATTTAAATATGTCTTTTTATCTCAGGCAGTTCTCCGATCATTTTTATTATACTTTATTATTTCTTATATAATTTATTCTGTGCTGTAAAATCATAAAAGTAAAGCAAGTCCATGCTGACGCCCCGTCCTGTATGATGTATGGCTGAGTTACGGAAACATGACTTTCCAGACTTTGTTCCAGCTCAGTCTGGCAGCTTGCTGGGTGGCGGCTCATGAATAATCAACTTGATCTCACACTGAAAATGTTTTATATAATAAAGCACCCTTATCCAAAATATCTTACCCGTCTCACTTTTCGACGCCTCGGTGAAACTCGAGCGTGTTCACCTGAGCGAACCGGAGTTTACTTTAAAGTTGGTGATACACGGGGCAACTTTTTGGGCGCTGTTACTGGGCATTTTGGGGGCTTTGATACTTTCCCATCAAGATCGGGCAACATCGTTTCTATCGGGACCGTTTTTTAATTATTGATCATCTAATCAGAATGCGAGCAGCGAATCACATGACCACCTGAGTGAGCTTCTGAAATTTTCAACAAAGATGGCAGCATCTCCGGCAGTGGAGCGAGAGAGAGAGATGACTTGTATCTTGTTGTTGTGTTCTGTGTGAACCCAAAGTGGTGAATTTACCTCATTAAATGCTGAGAAAACCAACAGACGTCTATTTTTATGCTCAGGTTGGAATTAACGCATCGATTTAAAATTTTTATTTTTTTTTCTTCAGCAAAGCGTAAACTGCTGTTAGCGCCGTAACCACCGCTCCATAGAGATCGAATGGGATTTAGCTAACTAGCGGTGGTTTTTGCTAACATAGCTAGCAATAACTTTCAGCTAACCGTATCGGGTTAAGGTTCGCTCTCTTGCGTCAAGTTAAAAGTAATGGAGCACCTCAGGATTATTTTTTTAAAATTAATTTTATTTTGTGAGCTGTAATAGAGATTGTCGAACTTGATCATCTGATCTAATTCACATACAGAGCACGACTACTTATGGAACTCAAGGGCCAAACAGTACAAACTTTGGGATCTAAAAAAAAAAAGACAGCCTTCAGGAGCTCTGCCACGCCCTTTTCCTCTTCAGCAGCATCTCCTGCTCCATGTCTGTCTCTCAAAAATCCCCCGCTGGCTGAAAGGCCCGAAGTGGGATTACGTCGTGGCGATGTCCGTTCCGGGAATGGCGCTCACCTTCTGAAATCCAACTCCTCTCACGATTTATGGAGGAATTTCACCAAACTTGACCAGAAGCATTGTTGTATGTCGGTAATGCGCATATTGTTATTTTGTTCAATTCGGTCGCATTTTCCCAGAGTTCCAGCCCTTAAATGAACAACCTTGTACTTTCCCAATTTCCTGAAGGTGCGCTCGCCTTCTGACATCATCTCCTCTCTCGATTTTTGGACAAATTTCTCGAAGCTTGGCGAAAGGCCTTGTTATATGACGGGAATACGCAGATTGCGATTTTAATTTGTTTGTGAAAATGTTCCCAGAGTTTTGAGCCTTGATTAAATAACTTGTACTCTGACAATTTCATGAAGGCGTACGTTCTTCTGAAATCAACTCCTCTTAGAATTTGTGGACGAATTTCACCAAACTTGGCGAAAGGATTCTTTATGACAGTTATACGCAGATTGAAATTTCGTTTAATTTGGGCAAATTTTCCCAGAGTTCTGCCTTTGATTATTAACAAACCTGTACTTGGGCAATTTCATCAAGGTGTGCTTGCTTTCTGAAATCAACTTCCTTCACAATTTTTATCTCCCGCTGGCTGAAAGGCCCGAACAGGGATGATGTCGTGGCGATGTCCGTTTGTCCGTCCGTCCCAGGAAGGGTACTCGCCTTCTGAAATCAACTCCTCTCATAATTTGTGGAGGAATTTTATTTTTACCAGCGTTATGGCCGAGTTGCCAGCAGGGGATGATGATGTGCTCTCGGAGCGCTCTTGGTTTTTTATTTTTTCTGTGATGAGAGTTAAACGATGTTTTTGTGATGTATGTGTCGGTTATTAGTTATAGCAGATGTGATTTGAGACTCGTAGCATTTTTCAAGAGATTTAAAAAGTGTTTTAATAGAATATTGCAGTTATTTTGACTTATAAATGTTAAAATAATGGCAAATTATCTGTTGACCTATTCAGTTTTGTTCCAGAAGTGATCTTTACTTGAGCGAAATAAATAAAGGCTGAAGCCAAGATAAAAGTGACGAATGTTTCAGTGCCCGCTCATCTCTGCGGTGTCTGTCTCCTTGGCAACAGATTTGCTCTTATCTGATTGGTTGTTGCCAATTACGTGTTGCCCTGTGTCTCACCCGGTTGCCCGTTACTGGCAAAATGGCACCAAAAAGTTGCCCTGTGTATCATCACTTCAAGTGGGAGGTGATGACTTCCTGTTCCTCTACAGTATAAATATCAGCTTCCTGTCGTCATTCATCAACATGATTTAAGGAAGATTAAAGCATAAGCAGTGAAATGAGCGTGATTTATGGCCTGGGAGCGGATCGGGTTCACGTCCCACACTTTGCCCAGCCAGTTTATCTGCACGTCTTGGTGGAAAATGAAGATCTGATCCTCAAGAGTACAGCATGTCATCAACAAGAGCTCAGGTTTGGATTTAAAAAAAAAAAAAACCCCACTGTGGATCGAGATCTTGGGCTTGTACCGGTCTGTCTGTCCGTCTCTCTCGCTGATAAACTATCGGAGGTGTAGAAAGCTTCAGGAGCTCCATCAGGTGAATCAGACAGGGTTAGAGACTCTGTGTGTGTTCCCATGAAAAAGGTTTGGTCATTGCTCAAGACTCTTACGCATTTTTATAGCGAGAGTCATGTGAAGGAAAAAAAAAAGAACATTTCATGAAAATTATAGACTTTTCTCAACATGTTTAAACAAGCAAACATTTAGCTCTCTCTCTGATTTGCAGCCTACAGATGGAGATACTCCAACAAATGGTACATGAAGCGACATTTTGTGCTCTCGTTCATGAAGGAAAAAAAAAAACCGCTCAGGAAAAGTACACCTTTTACGCTTATCACACGTTCAAGTCCATTAAAAATTAGACCCAGGTGTTCCAGATGAGGTGCTGTTGATTTTTAGAACCTCATGGAGGTGGAACCCATGTTGTTTAAACCCGTTGTCTTTGGTGTCCTCATGCCAAGATCGAAGGATCTCAGGGAAAAGGTTGTGGCTCTGTCAAGGGGTTTAAAGATTTCTAAGTTACTCCACTGTAAGGAAAATCATCTACAAATGGCGTAGACTTGACACAACTACCAGTTTGTCCAGGACTGGCAGCACATTCAGCCCAAGAGCAGATTGGTTGATGCCAAAATTTCATTGGATCTGCAGGTAACTCTTGCAGCTGTCGGTATGAAAGTGCGAACGTTCTACAGTCCGAAAGAGATTTGACCTGCATGGGAGGCGTGCCAGGAAAAAGCCTTTGCTGTCCAACACAAGACTACGGTTTGCTGACACATTTATTGGCAAAGACCAGGACTTTTGGAGCAACATGCTCTGGACAGACCAAATATGGCTTTTCAGGAGAAGAACCTCATACCAAATGTGAAGCATGGTGGTGGAAAGGTTATGGTTTGGGGTTGCTTTGCTGCCTCAGGGATTGTGAAGCTTGCACGAATTGATTCGTTGAGATGATTCAGAATCGAGTGCTTGAAGATAACGTGAGGCCGTCTGTTCAAAAGTTGAACCTGCGGTGGACCTTTTCAACAAGATAATGATCCTAATAAGCACTCAAACCCACCAAGGAATGGCTCAGAAAGAAGAAATGAAGGGCTATGACTACGGGGCCCGAGTCGAAGCCCAGGTTTGAACCTTATTGAAATGTTGTGGGGAGATATGAAAAGACCAGGACATGCAAGAAACATCTTGCAGTTGAAGGAATTTTGAACGGAAGATTGGACAAACGTTTCATCAAGCCGATGGTCGGTCGGTCGGTCGGTCATTGACTGAGTGGGAGGGCGAAGAATCCAAAATGCTGAGGAATTGACTGACTGAGAAGAAGCCATTTTTGTTGAACTGCTGTTGAATTGAGGCTTAATTAGTCCATAACTTCGTTAATAATTGTAAGGAAGCAAACTTGGTTGGAAGTTATATGCACCCTTGGTACCCCTAGCTTTTTATAGCAGAAAGAATCAAAATCGCTGAAGAACTGAGGGAGAAGAAGCGGTGGTTTTTTGGTGAACCGTAGATGGCGGCAACTCTTCGCCTGTCGGCCAGATGAGCAAATAATAACTCTTGTTGGCGTATAAACAAACGGTTGAGCAAAATTTAAATGCTTCTTGGTCAGGCTTTCCGTGTTTTGTCGGTGTAATTGAATCTCAAAGTGCGCCAAAAGACCAGTCCGAGAATGAATCTGGGGGGGAAGAGACGTAGACGTATCAAATCACGAGCCTTGTATCGAACAGTATGATGTGATTCATCGTACTAATGCTGTTTTATTTAAATTATCTTCTTTCTGCTCTGCAGGCGGTTATCAGTGGGATTGCAGCCATCACGCTGTCTAAAAACATGAAGAACCTGCCGTTGGTAAGTGAAACGCACTCTTCGACACTTCTTTAGGAGTTTCTAAACCAAGCTACGCTGCTGCTGCTCCTGATGTTGATTTCTTACGTACCGTAAATACGGACACAATCCAGCGCGCTTTTTTTTATTTTTTTATTTTTTTTAAATGTGCAATTTTATTTCAAAATGAAATTCCAGGAAACGTGTAAATGTTCGAGTGTGGTGGAGTTTTGGATGAGAGACGCTTGTTCGCGACATTAGCAACTCTATTTGAATGTGTCTGCAGTTGAAATAAATCTTAAACCCTTCCAGCCGTGAGCGCGGAACCTCGACCGTTCACTTTGGGTCATGTCTAAAGATGACCTCCAGTTGCGATAGTGTTTAATATCCGTGATGGAAGGAGGTTGGTGTGTAAAAGCTGCTTTTTCTCTGCGCTCGCCGGCCACTTTAATAGGAACTTGTTGAGTCGAAGATTCCTGTTCTTGGCTGCAGGAGTGGAACCCAACGTGGTGTTCTTTCTCCTGTTGCTTTTCTGCTCACCGTGGTTGCAAAGAGTGATTATACGAGTGACTGACTATATTCTTCCTTCCTGGCCAAAAACAGCTCGAACCACCTCGACTCTGTCCCTTTTCTTCTGACCTCCCTTATCAACAAGGTGTGTGGGTGTTTTTTTTTTTTTCGCACCATTCTATCTGTGTAAACTTTTTAAAGTGTTGTGTGCGGGAGAACCCCAGAAGATCAGCAGTTTCTGAAATACTCGTGTGAACATTAATGAACTGAAGCTCTTGATTTGCATCGGCAACTTCTTCAAGCAGCGGGTGTTCCTAAGAAAGTGGCCGGTGAGCGTATATCCGCGGCGTTTATTCAGTTCAAACGGAACCCGCAGTTGCGCTCGAGTCTGAGAGATTCGGAGCCATCCGGTTTTGATTCGCTTCAGACTGGAATCGATTGCAACGAGCGAATGAATCGACTCACCTGCAGGAAGTGAATCCGACATGCCGTGTGAGGCTTTTTTTTTTTTTTTCTTTCCCCCCCTCTTCATATAGTTATCACTTCTTTCACTCAACAAAACGGAATAATAGGTGTGACATCACCTGGAAGTTGCTATATTTCAGTTATTTATTTAAATATCTACATGTACAGAACATTTTGATGAGTTTTTTTGTTTTTCCTGGTGGTGGTTTATGTATTTAACATCCACAAGGCTGTAACGTGCGCGCGTGTGTGTGTGTGGATGTACACCTCCATCCTTGCAGAAATGGCTGCTGTTGATGGTGAGCATCATAACCTGCGTTTTCGGCACAGCGTCCGCCATCAGCGTCATGGTCTCCCTGGTTACAGCCATCCATAACGACGGGTCGAGCCTGCTGAAGCAATGCAAGCTCAACAGCACCGTCAACACCTACAGCGTCACCTACGAGTGTCCGTTCGACCCCACGCGCATCTACGTGAGTGATTTCCGAGCCTCTTCAATCCTCTAGTCGCTCACGGGTTCTCACAGGCACAGCTTGATATTAAAATGTGGTGTTTTGCATATATATATATAATTTTTTCTCCTCATTTTCTTTCTCTCCCTCTCTAGCTTACGACTCTGACCCTGTGGGGGCTGCTCATCATGATGTCTGTGACGGAGGTGGTGTTCTCAGCTCGCTGTTTCGCAGCCTGCACCAGCTTCCTGCGCCTCCCGTGCCCCTGGAGGAAGAGACCGAAACTCAGGGTAAAAAATAAATAACACGTAGACGTTTTTTTGGCTCAAAAGTTCACCCAGAAGGTCGGAAGGTGTTGGTTAACTTTCTGTAACATGAATAACCATTCTTCTTATCATTGTTTCTATAGTAACAGTTGATATTGTGAGGTTTTCCGTAAAGAGAAATGTTTATGGAAGGAGTGTCCAGTGTGCGACTCGAACTTCAGCTTTGTAGATGCTTTCAAGACGGAGGATGTCTTTTCCTTTCGGTCTTATTAGCTTGGAGAGGCTGGTGAGGGAACGACTCTTCTGCAGTCGTTAACGTGAATGTAACCATTAATGGATATTAAAAAAAAAAAAAAAACCCAGTACAGCATGTTCTTTAGACCCTGTTCACAGTCCAGCTTGCGACAGGTTTAATTTGCGAATACTTGGTGATCGTGCGATGCGCAGCGAATGTTCTCCGACCTTCATGAGTTGCGTGTTTGGTGCGTCTCCGCCTTGCGATTGGCCAAAAACGTCGCTCGAAATTTCAGCGCACGTGTTTGAAATTTGGCGCCAATGTTTTCATCGGCAAGCTAAGTGGGGAATACTCGCAGATGGAAGCTCATGAAACCTTCGTCAAGCCTCTCGAGATGTATTCGTCTCGAATCCTCGTCCCCGATGCTCGCGGGAGCCTCAGCCGCAGTATCAGGATGCTGTTTTCAGAGATATGGTCGGGTATGCGGCGGGAGACGGATGTAGGTGCAGGAAGAGTGTTTATGAGCAGGTGCGGTGTTTACAAAAGCGCAAACGAAACGGAAAGCAGAGTCATAAACGTGGTGGTGATAATGATCAGAGATGACTTGCAACCATGTGATCAAAATGAGTCATGACTGTCCGCCATGACGGTGGAGATGCAAAGCAGCTTGGACGGCAGCCGCTGAAAGCGTGTTTGTAAGCGATGCTGAATTTTCTCAGTATTCCTACGATTTGAACAGTCGAGCGAAGATTCGATACAAAGAGAAGATTGATGTGTGTGGGTTTTGACCCATGTTATTTAAAAAAAAGTCAGACTTTTCTGAAAACGCTTCTACCGACCATCGAGTACCCAGATATCGCGTTCTATCTGGTTTGGCTGCCGAAGAATCAAATCCGACCTTGGACGAAACGGAGCCCGTTTTCTGATTGGGTGCCCAGTCTGGATTGTTTCTATTGTATAATTTTGCTGGCGCTCCTAGAAGCGAAGTGGTAATGCAGGTGTTAAAATTATAACAACGGCCGAGAGAATGCTCATTTTATAGCAATATTCTAGCAACACGAAATAAAATTTTTCCAGGATGTTCTTGAGAGCTTTTGAATCTCACCGGAGATAAAATGATCACTGCAAACACGAGCTGTTTTGGTTTTAGCCTCTGTTTGTTCAGCCGCGCTCGTCTCCTCTCCGTACTAAGCCTCGGAGTTTCCTCGCCCTCTTTCCAATCACGGACGGAATTCTAAAAAATCGGAACATGCCACTGTCACGAGTCTTGTTGTGACCACAGAGATACGGCGGAGCTAAAAGAACACTTAAAGCAGCGGGAAAAACAGAGTCGTGCACGAGAGACTGTTTTGTATGGAACGTCGCTTGACCCAGTGTCTCCACCAACATGGCCGACATCCAGGTTTCTAATTTGCTTTGACGTCACTTGCAAGTCCAGAAAGCCTCGGTCCTTATATGCGCGTGCTGATTGAACTCAAATCAGCATCAGGCATTTCCCATAACGACTGGGTCCTGTGAGTGGGTATGTGAAGGAGCGACAGTCAAGTGTTCGCCTGCCGTGCGACCACAACTTCTAGCTCGCCTGTATATCGCCATAGAAACGCCTCATTTTCATTGATGAGCTGCAGCATGACTACTGAATAAAATTTTGAATGTGGTCGGTAAGTTTGCTTTTGTGAAAGAGGAATAAAATGCTTTGTGACTTCCTGTTTTTGGAAATTAATCAACTTCGAAGTGATCACTCTAACGCACAACAGACGGAAAATGGTTTTTGACTAACTGGTTTATTTCAAGGGCTCGTTCACCCAAAGTAGTATTCTTTTGAATTTTTTATATAAATAAAATCATTGTCCTGTGAAACATTTTACTCTTTTTATCTAACGATGTTCCTCGTTGTTTAAATCTCAGGTGCGTGTCCGTACGCCGAGGAACTCCAACCCTTCACCTACCCTTTCTCCTCCAGAACGGCACGACCTTCTGAGCAGCGCCTCGCCCGCTGAACAGAACAGCTGGCTGTGAGCACAAGCGCTGCTTCACCTTCACCCAGGTTCTGAGATCAGCTCACATCCTGCGTACGTGCGTTCAGGTTCACGATCTCGGTCCGGCACTATGAACTGCTTTTATTTCATTATTAAGACCAATCCGAATTCAGCACCGGTGTGGGTCGTCCAGGTCGGTGTCCCTTTGGCTTGGGACAAAAATCTCTACAATTCTATTGTTAAAGAGAACTGAATGGATATTTTATATCCCCCCCCCCCAAAAAAAAATGTTTTTAAGAAACAAAATGGTTTTTAAACGTTGCGTGGCATCACCAAGATCAACGAGGAACTCCAGGTTCTTCCGACCAACCTGCTCAAATTCCAACTCGGTGGTTGTGCTTGGCCCAGACCCAAACGTCCTACACGCATCTTCTCTGGTTTTACCCCAAAAACAAAGGGAAAAATAACACTAATTTAATTTACGTAGTGCCTTTCACCAACTCAAACACTTCTATACAGGAATGATGAACCAAAACCAAACAGAACCACAACAAACTGTGACCATGAAGGAAGGATTGGTTCCCAGCCCAACCCCACCCAGCTGGGACACACTTGGTCTGTCTAACCAGAGTTCGCTTAATAGTACAGTGATGTGACCAAAGCCCTTCTGTTACTGACACTAAATAAATCTGTGTTCATTCATTGACTCGGTTTGTAGGTTTTCAGAATCAGAGCCGTTCTTTGGACACACTTCCACATTTGCTGTGGTCATTTACGATCCAATCAGCAAACTCTCAACACGATTCTGTCCCTTTACACGTGCCGTCGTTTCAGTTTAGTCTCTTGCTGCATCTTTTAGTTTACTAAATGAATCTCCTTTAATTTCAGTGGAACTTCCTTTACTGGTTTTGTGTGATCCAGTGAAATCACGCCAACGCAGTAATGGGTTTTGATTTGTCAGTCACAAATGCCCCTTCTCGACCAACAGGGAAAGGGTTTGGTTCTTGTTCTTGCACCAAATTTTGAACCGTTTGGAACATTGTGACCCAAAAGAAATTGGCTCAGGACCTGAAAAGTTGGTTCCTTCCCAGCTGGAACCAAAATATAGTTGGTTTTTCCAGCACGAAACAGGTCAGTGGGCGTGTCTTTTAGTTTGGCGAGGAAGCAGAGCGCAGTCATGGAGACCGCATTGGAAAAGGATGCATCTACTGAAGAAAAATATCTGAACTTACGGAACAAGCTCTGAGGTAATCAACGCGCACCACCATCTTGCCATGGTCTAATGGTTAGAGAAGCAGCTTTGGGATTAAATGTTTGCTGGTTCGATTCCCTGAACCAGCAGGAATGGCTGAAGTGCCCTTGAGCAAGGCACCGAACCCTCAACAGCTCTGGCAAGAGTGGTTGTGATTTTCCCAAAGAAAAACTGGTGTGATTATCAGTTCGGGTGGTGCCCTGCCTAAAAAAACAAAACTCTTACGACTACTGTTTTACTCCCATTGTGAATTGTCTGTTCATGATGCTTCTTCAATTACAAAACGTGGGCTGGTTCGCTTTGCACAAAATCCTGAACGGAGCTGGTTCAAGAAAAGGGGCAAAAGAGAGTCGACTTGATAAAGAACGAGTAATCTAGAAATACAAGTCTTCTGCCTCACAGATCAATCCAGGAACAACGGTCACTCGCTCAGATACAGCTGTTCAGAGATGTTTCTCAGCTTATTGAAGGACAAACATGAGTGTATATCCACATGGTGTAGCGATATGATTGGAAAATGTAATACGAGTTAACAGGGTGCGATAGAGTAGCTTCAGTGGGATGGGTGATAGCCTGACGAAAAACAGAGCAAATGTCCGAGCGAAGACGAGTTTCAAGAATTTAACTGAAACGCGCGTTCCAAACATCTCAGGTGGCATAGCCAGGGCTGTGGGGACTGTATGAATGCAGTACTCCTGATCAGCATGCTCCCATTTGCAGTCTCGGACCTTCACCTGATTTTTAAATGAATCCTCCATGGGTTCTGAGGCTTTTAAGGTTGCAGCCCTCAAGCTGTGGAATTGTCTTCCTCAGAGCCTTCATGATGGTACATCCTTCCCCAAATTCAAGCCTCAGTTCAAGTCTTCTCTGTGCGATCACTCACTGTTCCATGCTTGAGCTCGTCTGCTGCCTTTATGCCCAAGTTAATTGTGATTGTGTTCCTTTTCCATGTCTCTTACATTATGGTTGACTTTTGTTTTGGGTTCTTTGGTAGCGCCATTACTCGGCCAAACATCCTTGGGTTGGTGAAAGATGCTGTATAAATTAAACTTGCCTGGCAGCTCCATCGTCAGCATCCTTCTCCTAAAATATCCATCATCTCTCCTCCACACATGTCCAAACCGACTCACTCGCCTCTCTTGGTTTGTCTCCAGACAGTCCAACCTGAGCTGTCCTTCAAACATACCAATTCCTAATCTTGTCACTCCCATTGCAAATCTTATAGATGTTCCCCATTACTCTTCTTGGTACCCTTTGGTCACAAATCACTCCTGAGAATCTTCACTTTGAACACTTGACCACCTTCTTGCGTCCTCCCTTTCCTTCACATTCCATCTTGCTCCTATTGACTTGGATCACAATGTCCTCTGCAAGCATCATCGTCCATCCTTGATGTCTCGCCACTCCCGGCTTTCTCCAAGTCCACAAAGACCAAACTCGGCTCCTTCTGACCTCCATCAACATTCTCAAAGCGAACCTCACACATGTAGTGTGATTTCCTGGCATGAGTCCATACTGCTGTTCGCTCATCACCATCTCTCTTCTTACCCGGGCTTCCATTACTCTTTTATAACTCCATGCAGTGGCTGATCATCTCGAGTTCCTCTGTAGTTACTCCAGTTCTGCACATCACACGTAATTCTTGAAATTTTCTTCACTCCGTCGTCGTCGTCTCTTGTTCAAGGTGCGTTATATACATACGCAAGACTTGTCGGAATTTTACTCCAGACCAATAGGGGGCAGCAGATCACCAGAAAGATGGGGATAAATAAGGAAATGCACAGTCCTTCCTGCTTTGGTTTGGCTCCGAAGACGACGACGACGACGCACTGTTCAGCAGATGAGATTAAAAAATAATCAAGGAGCCTGTGTTTGGTCTGTTACTGCAGGAAGGAGCTTTAAACTGTGCTCTCACATTAAATTACCGTGGTTTTTTGTTAAATAACGTAAAGGTGTTTAGTTTCTTGAAGGAGGAAAAAGGCACTTTTTAATTAAAAAGCCGTAGTTATAGTTTACCCCTGATTTAATGAGGTGATGTATCTGTGTGACGGAGGTGATGGTCGTTGATGTCCACGTTAACGTTCTTGTTTTTGGCTATATCATACAATATAATTATATTCTACACTTTCACACGTTCTACACACAAACGCGCGTGCTCTAGTGAAGCATCTACACTATTTTAATTCATGATTTTTTTTTTAATTTTTATTTTGTTATTGCAGATATTTAGTTTCATATAGATATTTTAGAAACTGTCGTGCTGTTTTAACATTTATTTTCTATTCTCCGTCAGGTTAACTCCTTTTGCTTTTCTTTATTTCAAAGCTTATTTTTGTAAACTTTGAACAGAGATTTTTTTTTTTTTTTAAAGGAAATGTAGTGAGTATTGTGTGGATATTGTCATGCTGTATATCCTTTGTGTTTAAAAAAAAAAAAAAAAAAGTCCTACATCATGTAAGTGTTGGGTGTGTAATGATGTATCGTGTGATGATAAATTGCAATACAAATTTATAGTGATTTTTGAATTACCGGAAACAAAATGAACAGCTGCCTAATCTTAGTTTTTTCTTGCTGTAATTGCATTGTTTAGACAGCAGAGGGCACAATAATATACATTATACATACAGGATGAAAACGTGTTCTATTCCCTCTAAGTGGGTTTCATTCATATTTGGTTTGATGGCATGCAATATTGTTGGCATATCGCTTATCCTACATGTATTGTCACTCTACCCAATGGAGAATGAGTGTTGAATATGATTTACGATATTGCACGGTTGTCAAGACAAGTCACATGTCAGACGTGAAACTTCCATCTGTAAACAAACATGGCTGCCAAGTTAGCTTCGTTAAATATGGAAGATGAGAGAATTTTGAAAGGCAAAGACAAAGAACACCTGAATGGAATGTGTATGTGTAATTATAATATTGGTTGGTTTTTAAAAATTTTTTTTGTTTGTTTTTTTGTGGTCTACGGGATACATCTGATTTCAGCTACTCATCCTTGACTCGTTCAGCATCATGCTAGCTGAATGGAATATATCTGATCGACCACAAAAAAGAAAGTCAGCCAATATTATTGAAATAGTGGGAAAAAATGTGACCTTGACTGTATGTGGAAGTAACCCAGCTCTAATGCTGCGAACACACACAGACGGATCTAAAATGTGAAAGAGCTGTTGTGATTGTGTACAGATTTAACAAGAAATCAGAGCGCTCTTTTTACAGACTGCTGAAAGATAAAAGAAGCAAATGGAGGAAATACAAATGTTCAGAAGTTTAAGAAGAAGGAATTTAACTTTTGTCTCCGTAATAAAAATATTTTACCCATTTTTCTCCAACCTGTACTAATGTGGGAAAATAATTTGTTGGTTAAGAAAATGACTTTTTTTTTAAGCAAGTTATATTTAAGTTGATAAAGAATAGCAAAATCAAATTTTTTTTTTTTTTTTTTAAGGGGGGTTTTTCCCCAAAAAATATAATTTTGGGGGGGATCGAATTGTGAATTGAATTGTTACATAGTTAAGTATAGCTCATGTGAATTGTGGGACCGTTTTTGAACTCTGCTCTCGTGACCTGATTTGTAAAGGTTTTTGTGTGTTTGCGTGTAACTTTTATAATGGCAGGCTTTTACACTTACATTACAGAACTCTGTACTTTTTGTCTACAGAAATAAATTTTAGACCAAACTGTTTCTAGTGCATCATTTATGCGTTAAAGCTAGACGGCCTTCCGACTTCATAAAATCGGTGAAATTTAGTTCCGTCTGAAATGTGGTGATTGTGATATCTGTTTATTTCTGTAATATCTCAAAATATCAGGCCATTCTGTGGCTGGGAAGTTATTTAATTTGAGGGGATTAAAGCAAA
>JAOANJ010000003.1:3481535-3495100 GCA_026413345.1 Ariopsis seemanni | reverse complement strand
TCGCCGGCCACGGGGCTCGAACCCGGACCTTCTTGCTGTGAGGCGACAGCGCTAACCACTACACCACCGTGCCGCCGTCAAGGTTATTATTCACTGATATTCACTAAGGTGGATAATTGTTTTAGTACAAATACACAACCCACACATTTCTTTCAAACTTCAAAAGTGGCACACGAATTTAATAAAGGCGCGGCTCAGACTTGCGTCACTTATCTACGCCGAGTCAGATAAAATACTTTGTTTTGAAATCGATAAAATAAATCCCAACTCCACCTTACCTTTGAATAGTTTTAGACCAAACTTTGTAGCATCTTTAGTGCTTTTATTTTAGGAACAGCATTTTCTTTCATCGTTTGCAATTCTTCCTCACTTACAGCGGCAAAGCGATCGGCTGCCATTTTGCCGAGTCGCTCGAGGTGATTTGTGAGAAATAGTCAGAATCTCTCAACCAATCAGAGCACACAATTTCCTATGATCACCTGCATATTTATACTAATTATTGTTAATGTTAATAAAACAAATTATTCTCTCTACATTCACTGGATATGAGGAATCGTGCGCTCTGATTGGCTACTCTACTACTAGGAGTAGTATCAGATCATATACCGTGAGTAGAGAAAAACAAAATGGTGGAGCGTGTTACTGAACCTACCGAGGACAAAATAAAAACTCTACTTGAAAACAAAGCCAGAAAAAATGCAAAAAATAAAAAAAGCAACAAAATATGGAATGAAGGTATTTCATTTGTAAGAGCGTATGTTTTTTTAAAAAAAAAATTCAAGAATTATTACGATTAACGCATTTTTCGCAAATTGCTCCTGTCATTTCGCCGGTTTGTTTACATTCTAAGCGGAAATTATTTTCAGACGTTTTGTACTAAAAAAGTTTTATTGATTGGATTTGCAAAAAATAAAAATGCTCTGTTTGTCAAGATCCAGTGAATGTGGACAGAATAAAACAGTTATTCCACTCAATCTGGTTGTACACGGTTTATAGCCGCTATCAGCTCATGTGCGGCTCGATTTAATGGAATAACTGTTATATAGTTCTCTGTTATACTATAGCAGTGACAATTATCAAAATTAACCCTTAATAAGACAAAAAAAACCCCCACAAAGTCTAAATCTAAACTCTTCAGTCGTGAAGACGTCATAAAACCTAAAGTTACACTTTTACCTGACTTTTACACATCGCTGACACTGGAGCGTCACCATATCAGTGATCACACCTGTGAACGAGCTGTTACTATAGAAACGATGATGTATTAATATACGAACCAGTTCATTAATAATGTATAACCTGTGATTTGGAGCTGCACAACTGTCAGAGCTGCTGTTATAGAAAATTAATCAACCAATCGGAGTGTATCGTCCTTTCTGGGTTCTTTTCTCTAACAGAATTTGATCTCAGCTAAAGATCTCTGTTTGATCCTGGAGAGACAGATGATTTAATTCAGGAAAGGAAACTGCAGATCCTTCACTCAGAACTCGACTTCTTTTACTGTAACGTCAAACATGGAAATAAATCAGAATGGGCTGTGGGTGTCGAATAGGCGGGATAGGATGTGATTAAAAGAGCAAGGTGTTTCCCGAAAACACAATTATAGAAAGAAGTGTGTGGATTTTCCAAAACCCACTAACCCAGCATGTTTCATTTCTGATTAAACTGAAATGGTGATGATATCGTGAAGCTCGTCTTCAACAGAACGGTTTGAAAATTATTTTTCATTTTGAGGTGAAATGTGAAAAAAACCATGCACATGTGTACATCTTCAGAGGAAGTACAACATCCTGTTGGTATTATGGACACACCTCAATACATGATTGTGATGAGCTTAAATAGAGAAATGAACAATATACAGTACTGCAAAAGTCTTGGCCCCCTATTTTTTTTTCATACAAACTACATTAATTCGACACTTATCGAGTCGGTACAAAAACATTTTAGAGTTCCAAACATTGGTTCATCTTCCAGCACAAAATTTAATGTTACAGAAAAAAAAAATGGTTGTATCTGAGCTCTGAGTGGCATATTCCATCCATAAGAGAGCACTTTTCAGATTAAAAAAGAAAACATAATGAAGGCTACTGCAAAAGTTTTGGGGCAAAATGAAGAAGCGAATGTGACAAAGTGTCCAGAAGAACTGTGGCTGGTTCTGTAAGATGCTCAGTAAAACACCAAATATTGACTTTGTTTAATTTATTACGGCTTACTGCTTCCTGTTCATAGTATTTTTTTAATGTTGAAACATTTCATTTCATTATTTTTAAGCCATTTTTGGTCGACAGCATTTCTTTTCACTCGCCTAAGACTTTTCCGCAGTACTGTAAATATAAAAATAAATCTAGTTCGATTCGTTGATTCGTCGGCTCTGAGCGACTCACACGCCGCCACATGACACGTACAACATAAAGCGTATAAAGGCATGTTTGCAATTTATATCTGAGATTTAAAATATCATTTAAAAAACACACAACGTACTTTATATTTACAATGTAGTAGTAGAGTTAAAGGCGTTCAAGTATTCGTGGGATGTAAACTCACAACCTTCTGATCGCTAGCACAGAGCCATGATGTTAAAACGATTCAAGTATGCTCAAAGACTGACCTAGATCTGAGATCTCGGAAACCAGGAACTGGTTGCCAGATGTTGATGTGATAGTCTGGTAGCTATAAAGTGCACTCAAGCCTTGCTTATATTTAAAAAAAAAAAGAGACCGAGAGATAGAGAGAACAGACATTATATGGAACGATTCTCATAACTGCTTATTAACAAAATGTGCATGCGACTTAAAAAAAAGTTTAAAAATTAATAATAATAATAATAATCTTTTCAGGTTGCGTTATGAAGGAAAAATAAACGTTCATACGAAACATTGAAAGTGGATGTGTTTCCGTCATCGAACTCCAGATTGTTATGCCACCGAGTCTCGTTAGTCGTTTGTATTGAACTAATTCTATTTTTAACTCTAGGCAACATACTTTGTTTACTAAACAAATTGCTTTGAGATAAATTAAAGCTACTTCTATTTTAAGCTCATTTTTAATCAGTACTGTATATATGCTCTTAAAGCGATATATTTTATTATAAATATCTTTTTTTTTAAAAGACCTATAATTATCATGTGTCATAATGTGTCTGATTCATTTCTAACTCGGATAAACTTTGGTCAAGGACAAGGCCAATCAAGGTCAAGCGATGTCGTAAATGTTGAGGTGTAAATGTGTTCACGGAATAAACCAAAGTTAAACCAAATATCGGTTTCTCTGTTTATCTTTGGAGGAAATGTCAAATTCTGACAATGTATCATACATATATTTGCTGTAAAAACAACCAACCAACCAACCAACAGACCGAAGTTTGTCATAATTCCTGAGAATAATGTTAATAATTTGGTTTTATTTACATTTATTGGTCCATGTGTGATTTCACTCTCATTAAGTACACCAAACAAACACATCCTTCACTCATTTTATCAATCCTCTTCCAGTACTAGAAGCCATTTCCATACAGAATATCCACCATGTGCTATTATTTTCCTCGTAGGAACTCCTCATGCTCGTATGAAGATAAAGAATTATATTTAAAGACGGTTCCCTCCCATAGTAACCAGGTACGAAGGAAAACGAATAGGAAGAAGAAAATTAAACGCATTATTAGCGTACATTTCATGATGCAAGCAGATTTACACACCCTGATTAATTAATTCTACACGGGTTTTTGTCGAATCTTTTGATTTCTGACTTTCGCAGTAACTCTGAAGACGATGTACAGATTGTAGGACACAGAAATTGAGATTTTTTTGGACAAATTTTAGCATGTGTTAGAGGTGAGCTCTATATTGACCATCCTAAACTCTGACTAACCATACTTCTATAATGACTTGTCGTCTTTACATTTCAAAAAGTAAACTAGAGGTTTATTACTAAAGGTATTAACACTCATCACTAGGGTGTGGTCTCAAGGATACGTCTTTGAGAACAGACCTTTAGCGAGCTAGCGGTTAAAAATGTCAAGGAACGTTGTTTAAGTGTATAATTGTTCTTTTAAAAGTAGTAAGTGTGTGTTTAAGAGCAGGTTCACATTATTTGTGCTTTTGGGAAGCGAAAATGAAACGGTCGAGGATTTTTTTTTTCTGTAATGTTAGATTATATTCTTCTATTTTGATGTCAATGTGAAATAATCGACCTTACAGTTCAGATTTAGATATCAGAGCTTAAAAAAAAAAGCAAGAGAGAAAAGTATTAGATTGATATTAGAAATACCTCGACATGAACATTGCTTATTTTTTATTTTTATTGTTATTTTTATTTTGTTTACGCCGTATTCATTTCTGTCTTTAAATCTCAGAAGAAACATCCGCTCAGTTCAGCTCTCTACACTTTTCACGAGTGTATAGTTAGCTATAAAGCTGTACACACACACACACTTATATACGACACAATGTCTAGTTTTTCAGGCTCACATGTATATTATAATGATAAAGTAACAAAGTGCTCCTTCGTTTTTCATCCGTAGCAGTAAATTCAGATCATAATTCTTGCTTCTGTTGTTTCTATTTTCTTGTCAACGTTCATCTTCATTTTCATCTTCATCTTCATCTTGGTTCAGGTCTTACCTGTTCCAGCTGTTCCAGCGCAGTTTCCAATCAATGGCCTCTGATTTCATTGAAGGCACCGACGCATTAACGCCGTCATATCCACCAAAATTCTTTGGATAAAAATGCTCAAAATGTGCTTGAGTGGCAGTAGAGAAGGGTGTGCGTCGTCAGAGACTGCTCTTTCTGAGAGTTATCGCATCACATCCTTGCAAAAAAGAAAACACACACATATACCACACCACAGGCAAAGGGTAGCAGTATGAAGTGCTTCCTGTCGTTGTGCTCTATCTCACAGGTGCCGTCCACGGGAACACACACGTACAGCTGTGCACTAAAAAACGTTAGCTGGCTTTTAGAAAAACCAGGTTAGGATTCCATTATGGTGGGTCAGGTGTGTGTGTGTGTGAGAGAGAGTGTGTGTGTGAGTGAGAGAGAATTCCATCAAGCATACAGAAAACCACAAGACGGCTGTTTTATCCGTCTGTGGAAATAAAGGTGCTTAACTTGGGGAGACCTTGGAGAAATGTTCCAGTATGAAGTTTATCCTACTTTCATACATTCTGTGTGTGTGTTTACAAAATATCTAGTGTTGGAGTAACACCTTAATTCTGCAACACATACACACAAGTTATTTGTGTTTACAATATTTCAACACCCTCGTTCATTCGTTCATCTTCAGTAAGTGCTTTATCCTGGTCGAGCTCATCATGGATCCGGATAGAACACTGGACATGAGGTGGGAATATTAAATACACCTCCCTGCATGTTTTCTGGAGTTGGGAGGAAACCAGAGAACCCAGAGCAAACCCACACAAGCAAAACTCCAGTCAGACAGAGACCTGCTGGAGCTCAGGATGAAACACTGTAGGTGGTCTCTGAGTACAGAAGGCTTTCTGGTATTGTCAGGAAATTCTCAATAAAAAGTTGTAGAAAGATTTGAAACTGTTATAACATGAGTAACTGTCGGACAGCTGTTTTGAAGAAGGAAAAAAAAAAAGGAAATGAGGCAGGGGATGAGTTCTGTGTAACTGTAAGGCCATGAGGTCATGGCCTCATTAATTTTCTTTTAAAAAAAAAGATACCACAGTAATAAAAATAGTCCCACGTACTTGTCTGAAAGAAGTTATCTCACTCACGTGAAGGCATTTCATTATTTCACTACGTCTGTCCATCTCTATCTCTGTTTATACCACCATGCTGTTGTGTACTGAACCCTGATTGGTCAGAATGTGTGCATTCATTTTCTATAACAGCAGCTCTGACAGTAGTGCAGCTGCAAATAAAAAATGACAGGTTTATTTAGGATTAAATTGCTTGTTCTGATAAATTATTGATTCTATAGTAACAGATCATTCACAGGGAAAAAGATGTGCACAAGTTTGGGATAACATTGCCTTAGCAATAGCCCATTTGAACTACTGCTCTAAGCTGAACTACCACTCTGTAGGCTGTTCTACCTCTCTGTGAACTACCATTCTGTAGGCTGAACTACCCCTCTTTAGGCTGAACTACCCCTCTGTTAACTGAACTACCCTTCTGTAGGCTGAACTACGTATCTCTGTGTAGACCAAACTACCCCTTTGTTAACTGAACTATCTCTGTGTAGGCCAAACTACCCCTCTGTAGGCCAAACTATCCTTCTGTAGGCTGAACTACCCCTCTGTAGGCTGAACTGCCCTCTGTAGGATGAATTACCTCTCTATAGGCTAGACTACTCCTCTGTAGGCAGAACTACCCTTCTGTAGGCTGAACTACCCTTCTGTAGGCTGAACTATTTCTGTATAGGCCGAACTACCCCCCTGTAGGATGAACTACCCCCTGTAGGCCGAACTACCTCTCTGTAGGCTGACCTACCCATCTGTAGGCCGAACTAACCCTCTGTAGGCCGAACTACCCCTCTGTAGGCTGAACTACCGGTCTGTAGGCCAAACTACCCATCTGTAGGCCGAACTGCCTTCTGTAGGGTGAACTATCCCTCTGTAAGCTGAACTACCTCTCTGTAAGCTGAACTACCTCTCTGTTGGCTGAACTACACCCTTGTAGGCCAAACTACCCCTCTGTAGGCTGACCTACCCTTCTGTAAACTGAATTAACTTTCTGTAGACTGAACTACCCTTCTGTAGGCTGAACTACCCATCTGTAGGGTGAATTAACCTTCTGTAGGTTGAACTACGCCTCTGTAGGCTGAACTATCTCTGTGTAGGCTGAACTACCCGTCTGTAGGACATGGACATTCCACAACATTCAAAGTAACTATAAATGGATAAAACCTATTTTGTCACTTATGAATAAATACATTGCAATAGTTGGTAAATTGCTGTGGTGTAAGAAGAATAAAACACTTCAGGATGTGGTGGTGTAGGAAAATAATCAACTTCAGGATGGTAACAGGAATTCTGTATCATCACACCACACTGCTGTTGATTATTTTTCTATAACAGTACGACACTGAGGGTTTTAGTGTTGACAGGTTGACAGGTATCCTTAAAGATAATCTCTCTCTCTCTCTCTCTCTCTCGCCACACTCTGCACATGTTGCACATCTTGCAGGAAGTCGGTGAGCTCATTTGCAGGAAATTAGCAACAAGCTACAGCATCTCACACTCAAACCTGGTCCACCGTGTTTCACTCGAACACCCTAGTAACTCTGTGAGCTCATGATTGTTGCATTGTGGTTCATAAACCTGCCTTCTTGTGGTGCTCACTGAGCCGAAAGTGGGTGTGGGTTTGAACTTCACTTCACTCTTTGTTCCAGATCTCTAAACAATAGCAGCAGAATGGTTTATTGATTTAAAGGGCGTGGTGGTGTAAAGAGACGTCAGAACGTACACACACACACACACACACACACACACACACGAATTACGTAATACAAGTTTACCTGCAGTGTTTGCAGATCCTGGGATTACATCATTAATCTAATTAGAAATGCATGCACAATGAAACGTGGACTGGTCCTCAGTGTGGTATAGGGTGTGTCCTGAATGCTTGGGTTATTAACCAAATTAGCAACAATGAAGTATATGTACAGGATATGACACGGTTGCACAAAGTTTATCTTCGAGCGGTAGCGGTAAGCACGGTTGCCTCACAGCAAGAAGGTTCTGGGTTCAAACCCAGCGGCCGGCGAGGGCCTTTCTGTGCGGAGTTTGCATGTTCTCCACGTGTCTGTGTGGGTTTCCTCCGGGTGCTCCGGTTTCCCCCACAGTCCAAAGACATGTGGTTAGGTTAATATGGGACGGCCTTGAGCGAGGCACCGAACTCCCAACTGCTCCCCGGGCGCTGTTCGCATGGCTGCATGGTGTGATGAATAAAGTTGTGCTTTCTTTCTTAATTTACCCATAATTTTTTTTTTCCTGCACACTTCTCTCTGTGCATGTGTTCGCTGCTTCAGATGGGTGTTAAATGCAGAGGAGAAATTTCACTGTGTAACTTCTATAAGTTTATCTGTAGATGTTTACTGAATTGGGCTCACAATCACTCGTGTACACTTGTGCTGACCGTCAAACACAAAGCTTAAACATGGGCGCATAAACAAATCCACAGTTAGGATTACGCCATGTGAAAGGCCCCGATAAACCAATTTTGGTGCCTGTGAGAGTTACCGTTTTCTGTCCACATACTTTTAGGAGCAATAATAATTAGGGTTCCTACAGTTTTGCTCCATGGGCCCCTCGTAATATAGTAATAAAAGGATAAAGTAGTAAATATTCTCTCAGGACGTCTCCGTCTCGCTGCTCTGAACAGGGTTGCCAGATCTACGTTACAGAAGCAGCTCAGTGGATCAGCAGGATTAAACCCATGCAGTTTTCCCTCAGTAGTGCTTTCACTAAAATCATCTCCTATTCCACATTTAGTCATAAATACAGACGGTCTGTGAGTAAACCCACTGACTCCGTTCCATTCATACAGTAACCCAGAGCTAAAGTGGAGAACAGGATCAATAGGTGTGTGTGAGAGGAGATCACAGGGGACGACCACTACGCTCTGTTTTATTCTACAGATATGATTAACATCAGATTCACAAACATCACCAATCCATGGGAAAACACACACACACCACACACAGAACTGTAAAGAAGAAGAATTCTTTTCTGAAATTAAAACTCTACCATACATTGAAAAATGCACCAATTTGAACAGCCACAAAATGTTTCTTTCTAAATAACAGGTGATTTAAAAATCTATATTTCACTACTTGTGTTTGCAGAAACGTTTTTGAAGCCTTTGACATGACCTGGTTTTCTGCGTTCATTAATAATAAAACATGGTCTAATCTTCATCCAAGTCAGAAGAGTCGACAAACCCATTCTGTCTAAAGAAAACACACTCACACTTGTTCTTGTCAGTCCTGAATAAACCATTTAAACATTCACACTCTGGGTTTTAAAAAGTGTGTGACCCTCTCTGATAACAACTTCTCCAAAAGCTAATTAGAGTCCGACCCTGTTCTATAAAATACAGACGCAGTCTGATTACTTGACCGTCTGATCTTCTCAGGAAAGAGCTGTTCATGTGAACTCTGACAGCCTTCTGGGGTCGAGAACTTCTCCGGCGAAGCTCGACAGGTTTAGAATGAGTAGGTCATGTATTTAGATAAATGTCTTCAAGTCCGACCGGAGTCGGAGCGCTGAGCGCCCAATTACACATTCATAAAAGACTGTTCCCATGGTAACGGCATGATCATCACTTTCACTTGTTCGGTTTCGATTGGTTTCTCTCAGGAATGCCCACCGTAACCAGGATAAAATTTGTCAGACAGAGTTCAGGCTATTTGGAGCTAAAACTTCTTGCGAGATGGCACGCGGATTTTACGGGCTTCAGATGATTGAGGACAGCGATTCGGTTCATGATTCAGGACTGCGACACTGATGATGAAAGGTGCCTTTTGTAAAAATTTGTTTGTTTATTTACTTCTACTCGATCCAGCCACAGATCAGCTCGAGTAATTGTAAATATTTCTTCTATTTCTGAGGAGCAGATCGGTTGATATGTGGCGCTGTAGTGCAGACACAGGAATAATGACTGAGCAGTTTTTTACAGAGTTAAAAGTATTTTCCTCAAAATAGTTAATTTTGTTCTATTTTTAGTTTGGAGTAAAATTTGGAGTTGGATTGGGAGCAAAATTACAGAGTAATTATGTAACAGAGTTGACTGTGGCTCTGAACTGAGTCAAATAATCCAAGAGTTAATTTCAAAACACACTGAATCGAGTCAAATAGCAGATAAATGAAGGTGTTGTAAAAATCAGTTTTAGAACTGTGTTGGAATGTGTGAAAAAGCATGACCTTACCCATTGGGACTTGATCTGATGGGATTAAGAGTTGGCAGTGGGAGGCAGGCTTGTAGTACTCGAGTCCGACTCATGCCCTAATTTTAAGGACTCGTGACTTGAGCACTGACTTGGACTCTGACTCGTGCAGTAACTGCATTAGGATTTGGCTTTTTTCTTTATTTTTTTGTAACATGCCAGAATAATTTGTCATAAGATATTTATAGCTACATTAATTTTTACACTAATTTCGTGCGAGAGTGTCACACCTGTGTGCCTTGGCATGTGCATCAGAAAGATTCTCGGGCGCGTTCCGAACAGCGCACGCGCGTCGTAAACAACTCGCACCTGCACAGGATTGAGGCGCAATCAACGCACCGATATATAAAAACTGTGAAAAGGCACTTACTTTCCGAAGTACTGACTTGCATTGCTGACACATTACCGAGTCTTATTTCCTTGTTTGGTTTCCTGAGCCCTGATTTCCTGTTTCTCGTCTTTGATTCTGCCGAGTCTACGATAGCCTGTTTGTGCCTCGCTCGACCTATCGGCTGTTTCACTGTTTTACGATTTTGCCTGCCGTTCTGGGGTCGGTTTCTCAATAACGTTGCCCTTTAGGGCTAAAGAGAGAGTTGAGCGACTTTCTTCAGCAACGAACGTTGTCTCTGTACGTGGTTTTCCTGAACTCACTCGTCAGAAGGAGTCTTAATAGCAGCATTACGAAGAGCTTCTTTGCAATATGCCTCCCCGATATAGGCATTCGGGGTTTTGTTTGTTTTTGTTTGTTTGTTTTCACCAAAAACAATGAAATATAAAGTGTTTTTAAAATGTTAAAATATTTTGTCATTAAACATGACATATATAATGTGGTAATTAATAATTGAAACTATTTTACATTTTTTGGGCAATTTTTTTTTTCTTTATTCCAAGCGTGTGGGTTTTTTTTTTTTTAATGAATAAACTTTCACACGAAAGAATGAGCAAATAATAAACTCAATAACTCAGTAAATGTGTTCCCTGTGCTGCTCATTTCACTGTTCCCCAAACATAGTCAGGATTATTTCAACTGTTCTCCACAATGCCAAGCTGGCAATGTTCTCCCTGATATGTGCACACGGGGGGAGAGAGAGAGGTTTTAATCTGTGTGTACCTAAGGAGGTTAAATTTTTATATCTATAAAATATAATATTAATTATTAAAAAAGGTCAATCAAATGGTGCGGTTGGAGTAGTGGACTTTTTTTTTTAATGACTTGGACTTGAACACTGGGGACTCGAGACTGGACTCAGACTCGAGGTTTAGTGACTCGACTACAACACCGCAAACCCACCACTGTAACCCTAGCTGTACAGGCGAGAGGCCGAGGGCTACAGAAATGGAGATCGGTGCCACCCAATGTGCCTTAAGGGCCTGGTTAGTACTGGGATGGGAGACTGCCTGGGAAGACCAGGTCCTGGCACAGAAATGACTTTGACTTGACTATTTTCACTGAGCCTGTGCCCACTGTATCCTCAGATTACTATTTTTGCCTGACAGGAGTGGAACCTGATATGGTCTTCTGCCATTATAGTCCATCTAGCTCAAGGTTTGGTGTATTGTGCATTCTGAGATGCTTTTCTGCTCACCACATTTGTCAAGAATGATTGAGTTACTGTAGCCATCCTGTCAGCTCTAACCAGTCTGGCTATCCTCCTCTGACCTCTCTCATTAACAATGTATTTTCACCTGCAGAACAGCAGCTTGCGAGGTGATTTTTGTTTTAGTTTTTATTTTGCACTATTCTCTGTAAACTTTTGAGATTGTTCTACATGAACATCCCAGGAGATCAGCAGTTTCTAAAATATTGAGAGACACCCAGTTTATTATTTTGTGCAGCATCCAATTTGGAGTAGATATACACTTTTGCTGATTAGTTTCTTGAATTCTGTTTGATAAAATAAGCTCATACGCTCAGCTTAACAACAGAAACTTTTCTGCAGATTATAGTTAAATAGTAGTTCAGGCTAATGTCAGTTCAGTTTTATCGTTTATGCTTTTAGCACTGAGCCACCCCATTCACCCACATATGGTACAGCAGGGCTTTGTTGAAAAATTCTCTCTCTTTTTGACAGAATGTTACATCCTTCCTCTTTGGCAGTCCTGTACTTTGTTTGTGATTTTTATGAATTGATTTTAAAATATTCATTCGGCCAAACTGAAGGAAGTGACGCTAGCTCTGTTGGCAGTGTTACTGATCTGACAGGGATGGATCTTGGCAGTGCCCGAGCAGGGTATTAGGTGGGGGCAGTAATGGATGTAGCAGGGAGCCTGTCTGCAATCAGTCAGATAAATGACTAGATGAAGCATCAGGAGATTTCCTAGCCTCACCATCAGGCATCTGATTTCTTTCTTTCTTTTTTCTTCTCTCTGGTCATTTGTGAAACCAAATGATAAACAAAAGAGAAGAAGACACAAGGAGAGACAGGAGCTTGGGGGAAATGACACCTTATATGCCAGGCATATGTGAGGATTCATATCAGCTCCTGTTGGTGATGGACAGCAGGAAAGCAAGAGCATGGCCTTTCTGAAATGAGTGCAGATTGAAAGAGACTCATCAGAAGGATCCAGGCTGCAAGATAGCTGACCTACATCTTTTAAAAGCCCACCATGGGTGGCAGTGAGGATCCAACATGTTAATAATACACCTCTAATCACTATTCATCATGTGTCGCTCTCCACACTCATGGGGCCCGCACTCGTCATTCAGCTCGTTCTTTCTGCTCCTAAAGAAAAAGGAAGAGCCCGGCAAATAATAAAGTCTCATCTCCAGTTCCTCCTGGCTGTAGCTGTTCTCAGACTGAGGTGGAGTAATTAGTGTATGACCTACTCGGCTGTCGAGTTGGACTGTCGCTGTTTGTGTGCGATGCACAAATCCAATTAAGCTAGAGCACTGAGTTGTATGCAGTCCTCTCGATGAAGGCTGAAGGTGCCCTTCACAGTGATGGAGTACGAGATGGTAGTGCATGAAAGGATGGCGTGGCAAGCCACATTACAAACGAGTTTATACACAGGGATTATCTGGCAGATCTGGAAGGACTGTTTTACAGCCACTGTCAGAAGTAGATTAGCTAAAGGTGGCTGCAGGGTGTGAGCTGTAATTGTTTCGCTGTTGTATTGCATGACCCAACATGTGTACAGAAACACACACGACGATTAGCAAAAGGTCAAGCCCAAGTTCCTGAAACACTGAATGTGTGTGTGTGGAAGGACTTGCTTCCTACTGATGGCTGTGGGATTCTAAATGTTGCATGAAAGACTCTTCAAAATGTTTCTTCAATAAATGTGGCCAAGAATCACCTAATATTCAGAGACCGAGGTCACCTGACTGACATAGCAAATGACCATCCAGGTTTACTACCCACTGTTTCAAACAAAACTCTTGAAATAATTTCTTTATTCTAGCACTTAGGTCTTCCTCTAAAAAAACTCATTACGTCTCCGTTGTTTGTTTTCCTATCACAAAACAGCGCACAGAAGTCCAGAGAACCAGATTGCAATTTTTAAGATTCTGAAGCTTGTGGCCAGAAATGCGCACAAAAATATATCCAACCTTCTTTTGGGCATCTGAGGACCACAAAATGATTTTTTTTTTTTTTTAATCTCCCGCTGGCCGAAAGGCCCGAAGGGTGATTATGTATGCATGTCCATCCGCC
>JAOANJ010000003.1:3174511-3186114 GCA_026413345.1 Ariopsis seemanni | reverse complement strand
ACATGCAAACTCCGCACAGAAAGGCCCTCGCCGGCCACAGGGCTCGAACCCGGACCTTCTTGCTGTGAGGCGACAGCACTAGCCACTACACCACCGTGCTGCCCTGGGTGGATCATATATACAATATATCAATAGTAGAGCTTGATAATGAACTGGGAGAATAAATACAGTGTAGTCCAGTTTGTGCAGTAGTGCAGTTCTTCAACACTCTTATGGTCTGTGGGAAGAAACCGTCCCAGTCTGTTGGGTCGTGTCCCAAATGAAACCAATTTAGTTTAAATGATCAATCAAGCAAGCTTTGGACTATAATTACAATTATATTGTGATCATCATTGTGGTATGATAAATAATACGGACCACCTGGTTATATATCACAGACCTTATTTTAATAAGTAATAATCAAACACACACACATTTTAACCCATGAGGCTGTGGTCAGGTGTGTTCAAGTATGGTAGAGTATAAAAGAGTGTATTAGAGTATGAAAGAGTGTGTAAGAGTATGAAAGTGCGTAAAAGTGTGTTAGAGTATAGAGTGTGTAAGAGTGTAGTGGAGTAGACAGAGTGTGGTGGAGTGTACAGAGTGTGTAAGAGTGTGGTACAGTATGAAAGAGTGTGTTAGAGTATACAAAGTGTGGTAGAGTATGATGGAGTATACAGAGTTTGTTAGAGTGTGTTAGAGTATGGTAGAGTATACAGAGTGTGGTGGAGTGTGTTTGAGTAAACGGAGTGTGTTAGAGTGTGGTGCAGTGTAAAAGAGTGTGTTAGAGTGTGTTAAACAGAGTATGGCAGAGTGTGGTGCAGTATAAAAAAGTGTGTTAGAGTGTGGCAGAGTATATAGAGTGTGGTTGAGTGTTTTAGAGTAAACAGAATGTGGTAGAGTATACAAAGTGTGGTAGAGTAAAGAGAGTGTGGTTGAGTGTGTTAGAGTAAACAGTGTGTGTGAGAGTGTGGTAGAGTGTATTGGAGTAAACAGAGTGTGTGAGAGTGTGGTAGAGTGTGTTAGAGTATACAGAGTGTGTGAGAGTGCGGTAGAGTGTGTTATAGTATACAGGGTGTGTTAGAGTGTGGTAGAGTATACAGAGAGTGGTAGAGTATACAGAGTGTGGTAGAGTACACAGAGTGTGTTATAGTATACAGAGAGTGGTAGAGTATGGTAGAGTATACAGGGTGTGGTAGAGTATGGCAGAGTATACAGGGTGTGGTAGAGTATGGTAGAGTATACAGGATGTGGTAGAGTATGGTAGAGTATACAGGGTGTGGTGGAGTATGGTAGAGTATACAGAGAGTGGTAGAGTATGGTAGAGTACACAGAGTGTGTTAGAGTGTGTTATAGTATACAGGGTGTGGTAGAGTATGGTAGAGTATACAGGATGTGGTAGAGTATGGTGGAGTATACAGGATGTGGCAGAGTATACAGAGAGTGGTAGAGTATGGTCGAGTATACAGGGAGTGGTAGAGTATACAGGGTGTGGTAGAGTACACAGAGTGTGTTAGAGTGTGTTAGAGTATACAGGGTGTGGTAGAGTATGGTAGAGTATACAGGGTGTGGTAGAGTATGGTAGAGTATACAGAGAGTGGTGGAGTATGATGGAGTATACAGGGAGTGGTAGAGTATACAGGGTGTGGTAGAGTATGGTGGAGTATACAGAGAGTGGTAGAGTATGGTAGAGTGTACAGGGTGTGGTGGAGTATGGTAGAGTATACAGAGAGTGGTAGAGTATGGTAGAGTATACAGAGAGTGGTAGACTATGGTAGAGTGTACAGGGTGTGGTGGAGTATGGTAGAGTATACAGAGTGTGGTAGAGTATGGTAGAGTATACAGAGAGTGGTAGAGTGTGTTATAGTATACCAGCGTGTTTGAGTGTGATGCAGAGTGTTAAAGTGTGTAACACCATATTAAGGTGTGATAGAGTTTGATAAAGTATATTACAGCATGTGAGAGTGTGGTAGAGTGTGAGTGTGTTACTAGTGTTTCTAAGTGTATGTTATTAGGTGAGAGAGAGAGAGAGGTCTGTGATAGAGACAGACAGGTCCAGCAGGTGGCAGTAGTGTGCTGTATAAAAGCCCCACATTAAAAAATATGACGTCATTTCTTTTGTGTTCGCAGCTCAGCAGCTTCACTCTGATTTTTTTTGTGAAAAGATGCTGTTCCTGTGTTTGACTTCTTTGAAAGCTGATCTCCATTATTAAAATACTATAAAGCTAAGAAATAAAACATACGAAACATAATTAAATAAAAAGTATTAATTTTGAAATAATATAGAATAAACTAAAAAGATTAAAAAATGACAGAAATGTTTTGTGACTTAAACACTGGATATGAAAGATAAAAAGCTCCGAGCTCTTCGTGTTATAGAAAAAAATAAATCACCAGAATGTCTTCAGTTTAAACAACAAAAGGATCGTTTTCACAAATTAGTGAAATAAATATGTATATAAAATAAACAAGTACACACCAATGTTTTATGATTGGCTGCATAAAATAAATACAGAATATATTCTATAAATTAACATGCATCTTTTTTATCTTAAAAAAGTCTTTATACTCATATATTCACATTATAATTATTATATTATTCTTTTTTATTGTTTGGCTTGTTGAGACCCTATGTGTGAATATAGTGCAATCATTAACATAGCAAAATAAATAATAATAGTAATAAGTAAAAAAATTCTAATAAATAAATTAAGACATATAATGATGATTATATAATATCAATAAACATATACTGTACACGTTATATATTTATTTGCCAAAATGGATTACATACAAGGGATAAATATTTCTTTAATAATTATATTTCATATTTATATAAATATTCAGATTGTAAATTAACACATCCATATTAATTTAAAATAGCTAAAGCAGGCATGATTTTTATTTTGTAATATTTCACTTCATTATTCACTGAGCTGCTCCTTGAAATACAGCAGGTTTCAGAAACACACTGAGTCTTGCATCATGCCTGTGAGTGTGTGTTCAGCAGTCAGGTGTGTGTGTGTGTTGTATTTTTTTCTATAGAACTGGGCTTCAGCAATTTTGAAGTTGTTAAAGAATGAAATAAATGTAAATAAACCACAGCATTGGTCAATTCTGGTGTCACATTCACTGGACATTCTCCATCACCTGCAGGTTCATTTACTGCACAACACACCTCACACAACAACTCCCATCATGCTTCGCACCACTCCCTGTCACCTGAGTACTAATTATGAACACCTGTTCTCAATCACCACCACACACGACTTAAGGACTCTGCATTCAGACACGTTGTAGAGTATTTTTCTGGTTCATGCTGTTCATTACCAAGCCATTGTTTATGTTCGCTATTTCGGGTATGAGGTGTGCCTGATCATTGAGATTACCTCTTGGGTTATTCTGTTTATGCCTGTTTGCTGACTATGCCTCTGCTTGTTGTTTTGGATTTGTTTGCCTTTTTGACTTTTTATTAAAACACTTGCATCCTCTCATTTCGTGCCTGGTGCTTATGACCAAATACTTCGCCATAACATGGATGCACCAGCGTGAAAGAACTTGCACAGTGTGCTCATCAATCAGGGCCAGCTCATGAATAAACAGCAAGAACGCCTCCAAGCCACAAAGGAGAAACTCATGCAGCTAGCCGATGCGCTGTTGTAACCTTCCATTCCTCGCTTCTCGCAAACCTGTTCAGTCATCACCAGCTTGCTAATTGCACGACCAGACAAAGTCAGCGACAAAGCTGTGCAATGCCAGGGCTTCCTGCTACAGTGCTCTATGTATTTTGCTGTGCAAGAGGGAGCTTTAGATCAGGACAAGGTGGCTCAATTCATCAACCTGTTAACCGGCAAAGCTGTCTGCTGGGCTACCACCATCTGGGAACAGAATCATGGGGCTTTGCATACCTATAAACAGTTTGGCCATGTTCCACTGGGTGTTCAACCACACACCTGAAGGCAACGAGATCAGCGAAAGTCTGCTGGATATTTGGCAGGGGTAACGATGTGCCACTGAATACACACTCGAGTTCCAGACACACACTGTGGGAAGTGGATGGAATGAGTCTGCGCTAAAGGCTGTCTTCCACCATGGACTCAATGCAGACATCCTCATGGAGCTCGCCTGCCATAATGAACAAGTTACCCTCAATGCTCTCATTGATCTCGCCATTCGCCTGGATCAAATCATTCAACACCAATCCAAAGTGTCAGGTACTGCTTGTACCATAGCTCAAGCTGCCAGTCCAGAGCCCATGTAGATCCAGCACACCTGGCAAAGCATTGGTGAAAGAGAGAAGCGATAATGTGAGGGCTGGTGTTTTTGCTGTGGCAACACCGAGCACCTCATCTCCAGTTGCCCACTATGCTGAAAGACCCTAGCACAGAAGCAAAGCAGGGAGAGAGCCCCTGTGGCCTCTCACCCTGCCTCGGTGAGTCAGTTCCTATCTCTCTCTCGTAAATCCTTGATGCTACCAGTGCAGATAGAATACTCAGGCTCCCTTTCTCCCCTTACAGCACTGATGGACTCTGGGGCTGCTGGAAACTTCATTGATCATCACACAGTCGAATGACTTCAGATCCCACTGCTCCTCCTATCCAAGCCTCTGCCTATTCATGCCATTGATGGTGGACCCACTGTGATGCATTGCACTCCATCACTGGTGCTCCATGTCAGGGCCCTGCACAGGGAAACCACCAGCTTTCTGGTCACATTCACACCTGCTCACCCCATTGTACTAGGTATGCCTTGGATGGAGCAGCATGACCCAGTCATCTCTTTGGCCAGATGGGAGATCATGCAGTGGTCACTGCATTGTCTCTAACACTCCTGCCTGGAACACCAACACCTCTGCTTCACCTCCACCACAGTGGAAAGTCCAGAAACCATGGAACAAATTTGCATCCCTCAGGAGTACCACACCCTTAAGGAGATATTCAGCAAGAAAATGGCCAGTGGTCTGGCCCCACATCGGCCATATGATTGGACCATTGATCTGCTATCTGGCACTTCTCCCCCATGCAGTCGCATCTACCCCCTGTCCCTCTCAGAATAATAGGCTATGGAGGAGTACATGCAAGAAGCGATCACCCAGGGTTATATTCAACCCTCTACTTCACCCACCTCAGTGGGCTTTTTCTTCATCATAAAGAAAGATGGGGGTCTATATCCATGTATAGACTATTGAGGGCTAAATCAGATCTCTGTCAAGTACCCATATCCTCTGCCTTTTGTGCCCTCAGCCCTGGAACAGCTACGCTCAGCCAAGGTCTTCTCAAAACTGGACCTTAGGAGTGCCTACAACCTTGTGCGCATCTGTTTATGGGAGGAGTGGAAAACCACCACTGATCACTATGAGTACATGTTAATGCAATATGAGATCTCTGGCACCCCGTCTATCTTCCAGTGCCTGATTAATGATGTGCTCTGGGACATGCTGGGAAAATTCATGATTGCTTACATTGATGACATCCTGATCTACTCCCCCTCACTGGAGCAGCACATCAGACATCCTGTTACTGTATACCTGCTCAAGAACCATCTATATGTTAAGGGAGAGAAATGCAAGTTTCATGTCGCCACCATTTCCTTCCTGGAGTACATCATTAGCCCTGAGGGAGTCACTATGGACCCTTCCAAGGTCACCACTGTTATGTCTTGGCCCATTCCAAAGACTGTCAGGGACCTGCAATGCTTTATCGGATTTGCAAACTTTTACCAATGCTTCATATAGGGGTTTAGCAGCATTGCCATGCCCCTGACATACCTTCTCAAAAAGGGGCCCAAGAAACTGGCCTGGAACCCATTGGCTAAGGTGACTTTCTAGGCTCTCAAGAGTGTGTTCATGTCAATACCCATCCTTAAGCACCCAGACCCTGAACAACCCTTCACGTTGGAGGTGTATGCCTCAGACACAGGAGTTGGCTCCGTACTATTGCAACATTTCAGGGAAAAGCCAAAACTGCATCTTCAATGAAGCTGTCTCCCACTGAACAAAATTTATGATGTCCGCAACCAAGAACTCCTAACCATCAAGCTGGCCCTGGAAGAATGGTGGCACTGGTTAGAAGGCACAAAGCACCTGTTTGTCATATTTACTGACCATAAAAATCTGTAATACCTGTGCACTGCTAAGAGGCTGAACCCGAGACAAGCCCGGTGGGCTCTTTTCTTTACATGCTTCCATGTTACCCTGTCTTACTGTCCTGGTTCCCACAATACCAAGGCCGACTCCTTGTCATGTCAACATGGAACAAACGAACCTGAACCATGCCTGAACTCATTTTTCCTCCTTCATGCTTCATCAATGCCATAACCTGGGAAATCGACCAAGAACTGGCCTACACATTGCCATCCCACACTCCTCCGGGATGTTCCACCAAGCTCACATATGTCCCACCATGCCTCAGGGCTCATATCATCATGTGGGCTCATACCTCTCCTAACACTGGCCACCTCAGGGTTCAACGCACTTATCAGCTCTGAAAGATCAAGTACTGGTGGCCTCATATGCTCGCCAACATTAATCAACAGTCTCTTCCTGCTCTGAATGTGCCAGAGCCAAAGTTCCCAGGTCAATGCCAGTTGGCAAACTTATGCCTTTACTTACCCGAACTCCCATCACAGTGGACTTCCAGACAGACCTCCCTGAATCTCAGGGGAAAAGTACCATCCTGGTCATGTGTGACTGCTTCTCTCACTTCTTATGCCTTTTGCTCCTGCCCAGTCCACCCACAGAATTCAAAACAACCGAACTCCTGTTTAACCACATATTCAGAAACTTTGGACTTTGGCGGACATAGTCAGTGACTGGGGTGTCCAGTTCACCTCCCAAGTCAGGAAGACCTTCATGGAGAAGTTGGGTATTACCATGGGCCTCAAATCAGGCTATCATCCTCAAGTCAATGGCCAAGTTGATCAGGCCAATCAAAAATTGGCACTTTCCTTCATATCTTCTGCTCAGACAATGTGGAACATTGGTCACGTTTACTCCCATGGGCTGAATATGCACAAAACTACCTGTGACACTCTGCTACACAGCTGACACCCTTCCAATGCGTGTTTGGCTTCCAGCCCACCTTGTTCCCCTGGAACAACACCCCCACAGATCTCCCAGCTGTCAATGAATAGCTTCAAAGGAATGAGCAGGTGTGGGAAGCTGCTCAACAACATATGAACCAAGCTACTCAAAGACACAAGGAAAATGACAATCGTCATCCAGGTGAAACCCCTGAGTACCAACCCAGGGACAGAGTGTGGCTGGCCACCAAAGACCTTCAGAACCGGGCCAGCTGCAGAAAGCTACAACCCCACTGCACTGGACCTACAAAATCTTAAAGAAAATCAAAAAAGTCATCTGACTCCTAGAGTTATCATCACAGTTGCCTCTCTCCCTCCTTCCATGTCTCTGATTTAAAACCTGTCACTCTGGGACCACTTGCATCCAATTCCTCAGCCAGCACTCCCCCAGAACCCCTTGAAGTTGAAAGTCAACCAGCTTACACTGTTAGACTCTTCTTCTTCTGGCTGCTCCTGTATGTTCAGGGTTGCCACAGTGGATCTGTTACACATATTTGATTTGGCATAGGGTTTACACCGGATGCCCTTCCTGACGCAACCCTCCCCCATCTATCTGGGCACTAAGAATGCGCTGTCTTGTACAACCCCAGTGACTGGGTATTTTACCAAATCTGCATGGGGGGAAACCAGAGCGCCCATGCAGACATAGGAAGAACATGCAAACTCCACACAGCAAGGTCATGAGATTCAAACCCGGAACCTTATTGCTGTGAGGCAACAGTGCTAACCACTACACCACCATGCCACCCTTCCTAGACTCATGCTGGAAGAATGATTGCCTCAAGTACCTTGTGGACTGGGAGGGCTATGGCCTGGAAGAGCAATGTTGGGTTGCTGCCAAGGACATTCTTGACCCTGTTGCTCATGAGGGAGTTCCATGCCACACGCTCCAACAAACCTGGCCCCTTTCCCAGAGGCCACCCTTGCACTCATTCAGCTCCTGGGGGGAGCTCATTGGAGGGGCCTCGGTCACATTCACTGCATGTTTTTCATCACCTGCATGTTTAATTTACTGCACAACACACCTTGCACTACAACTCCCATCATGATTTGCACCAGTCCCCGTCACCTGAGTACTAATTATGGGCACCTGTTCTCTAATTATGGACACACTACTTAAGGACTCTGCACTCAGACTCACTTTGGGAAGTATTCTTCTGGTTCCTGCTCTTCATTACAAAGCTGCTCTTTGTTTGCTATTTCCGGGTGTGACTTGTGCCTGATCATTGATGTTGCCTCTGGGATTATCCTGTTTATGCCTATTTGCACATTGCTTGAACTCTGTCTGTTGACTATGCCTCTGCTCATTGTTTGGGATTTGTTTGCCTTTTCAAACTTTTTATTAAAACACCATTCATCTGCACTTGCATCCTCACCTTCCATGCCTGGTGTTTTGTGAGATGTGGGTTGTAATTGGTCAGGTGTTGATTAATCTTCTATAACAGCAGCTCTGACAGTATTACAGGTTTATATTAAAGCACTCGTTCTAATACGTGATCATTTCTGTAGTAACAGCTCATTCACAGGGACAGATTAAAAATTTGTAATATGGTGAAGTTCTCTCTTCATTCAGGAGATGTTTATGTAACATTTATGGAAAGAGTCTCCAGTGTCAGCGCTTTGTAACCGTTAGAGGTAAAGCTGTGAATAAGTTTTCAGACATCTTCAGGACAGAGGAGTTTATTATTATTATTATTATTATTATTATTATTATTAATTTCAATAGAAAGAATAGAGAGACTGTGATGGAATGACTGTTTTATAGTTACTATAACGTAAGTGAGAAAAGAACCAAACACGTTTCATGAACATTAAAATTTTCATTTTAAAAATTTAGGATGTGCTATTCTTTAAGAGATTAAAATTCGTTCTTGGCAGACTGCTGCAGCGTAAGAGGAATAAAACATTTCAGGTGCTAACAGCCACATCGTATTCTCACAAAACGCTTACAAGCACATGTTCATATTCCTTTTGGGATCCTTAAGTTTGTATACATATTTCATACAAAAATTCACCTGTAGAGTCTGAAATGTTTTATTCAAACATAGGACAGCTCTTTAATTTTACACTTTTTTTATTAGCTGTCCATCATGCACACCGTATCCTGGTTGCATCCCTGCAGCAGCTTTTCATATCGTTTTCTCACATCCTGGTACAGAGGTGAAAGGTCATCGAGGCCTGGAAGGGTCAAAGGTTGCTCGTTGAGCCGTGCCTGCAGCCGGAGTCCGTCAGGGCAGTCAAACAGTGCCATCAGCAGGTTGGCAGCATATGGTACAATCAGACCGGTACGGAACACTCGCCCACGGTGAGAGGCAAAGTTGGAGGAGTTGAGAGGAACACTGTCTTTAAACAGATCCAACAGTGTGAGCAGAGGCAGTAACGTCTCAGCGTGGCCCACCTGCACCATGACCACCTCGGAGACACGCCCACCCGACCTGACCCACAGGGATAACATTACATACAGTACAACATTTAAAAGACTTTAAAAGTTCATTAGTTAAAATGTTTTACAGTGTGATAGCAGGAGTATTTGGTTTCATGTGGAAAAAAAAATTCAATTAAATAAGTAACCAAAGAGTAAGTAACTAATGAGTAACTGATTATCAAGTAAGTAACTGCAGTAATAAGTAACCAGTAACTAAATAACTATAAAGTAACTAGTAAGTAAGTAGCTAACTAACGGAGTATGTAATTAAGTAAATAAGTAGCTAATTGAAGTGACCCAGGTTGATGTATTAAAAAGATCAGTAGTACCCTGTGGAGCTAGGATAACCCCTAGGTACTTGAATCACACGTTGTATTGCCCGCTGCCTCAGGCCTGTGAAGGAGAATGAGCTGGAAAAAACACCGCGCACTAATGTTTACACTTGGGTACAGAAACGGCCGAAGTTTATCCTCATTATAATATTATAATGAGCAAGGTTGCAACAAACATGGTGGAACCGGTGGCCTCCAACACAGACTTGTCTGCCGTGTTTTTTCCCTCTCTTTTCTAGTACGTTTTGCTGCTGACAATGTCAGATACTTCTTTAAAATCGTTTTATGTCTCGATTTAGGAGACTTCATTCGATCTGGGCTATCCGCCATGTTTGCTGTGGCTCCGCCGTCATGACCTTTGACCCGCACATGACCTTACGTGACTTTTCCTAACTGGCTGCTGAGCGAGTGGTTTGTAAACAGACTAACACGTGGTTAGGACGCCACGCATTAGGAAATAAAATACAGTATATTGAAACACGATGATGCATCCCAGCTATGGGGATGAGTATCAGATCAAACAATTCAGAAAGGGGAGTGGATTAAACGATTCCTGAACCAGCACATCGACCTGCATCACTTTAAGTGTGTGAGTAAGTAAGAAAGAAAGTAATGAATAAACAACTCATATGTAAGTAACCATGTCGCTCACTAAGTAAGTAAGTAACCAGGAAGTAGTAAGGAACTAAGTATCTAACTAAATAATCAATCAATAAAAATAATTTTTAGGTATTTTTGTTACTCTATCTCTACTTAATTTGATCATGTTTTTTTTTAAATTAAAAACTATTAAATTATTTTCACTGTACTCTTTATCATTGTGTGTTTTATCATTAAGGTTCTTTTAATACAATAAATGGAGCATAACTATTTCACTATAAAACACTTTGTGCTGCTATGTGCATAAAACTTTATTATTATTATTATTATTATTATTATTATTATTATTATTATTATTATTGTGTGGTCTTTATAATAATCTGAACACCTGCTCCATGAAAATTGCAGTAGTTGTGAGTTTCATACTTGATCTGATTGGCCACCGTGTCGAGGCGTTTGAACAGATCGTGGAAGAGAACGCAGCTTGATTTACTGTTAATGTCGTGACCAAACCCACGTTTCCAAAACTGCTTCAGATCCCCAGCGTACTCCAGTACCTAGGAAAAAAATAAAAAATACTACTAATAAATATTTATGCATTGACTTTCATCAATCAGTTTAAAATGTATTTTACAGAGTGACAGTAGCAGGTATTTGGGTTAATGTGGAAAAAATAAAATAGAACAACCTTTTATTAAATTATGCAACTAAAGGAAGTTATTATTATATAAATAGGTTTGATCTGAATCCTGGGCAAAATAAAATTAAAAATAATTTAAAATACGTGAATCTATAAATTTGCACAGGTTTTAAATGAATAGAAGAAACTGGCATAATAAACAGACAAACAAGCAAACAAACAAAACCAACCAAATAAATAAATTTAAATGTTTTTAAAGTATATTTGGCTTGATGCAGCAAAAAAAAGGAAACTAAATAAAATAAATTGTAAAAAATTATGATAATAAATAGCTAAAAAAATTAACTACATTCAATTTAAAAATATAATTTCATTTGAGGGGCGGCACAGTGGTGTAGTGGTTATCACGGTCGCCTCACAGCAAGAAGGTCCGGGTTCGAGCCCCGTGGCTGGCGAGGACCTTTCTGTGTGGAGTTTGCATGTTCTCCCCGTGTCCGCATGGGTTTCCTCTGGGTGCTCCGGTTTCCCCCACAGTCCAAAGACATGC
>JAOANJ010000003.1:2871265-2885885 GCA_026413345.1 Ariopsis seemanni | reverse complement strand
AAGCCGGTGTGCAGGACTGATCAACAGTTACCGGAAATGTTTAGTTGCAGTTATTGCTGCACAAGGGGGTCACACCAAATACTGAAAGCAAAGGTTCACATACTTTTGCTACTCACAGATATGTAATATTGGATCATTTTCCTCAGTATATTAATGACCAGGTGTAATATTTGTGTCTCATTTGTTTAACTGGGTTCTCTTTATCTACTTTTAAGATTTGTGTGAAAATCTGATGTTTTTAGGTCATATTTATGCAGAAATATAGACAATTCTAAAGGATTCACAAACTTTCAAGCACCACTGTATGTTAATCGCAGATGTAAACAGCTTTTCCATCACCAAGTGTTTTTATTTCCCTCTTTCTTGAAGTTAATAAGGCAAAAGAAAAAAAATGCAGCTTGTCAAGTTATTGAGAAATCGCAAAGAAGCATAAACTCTATCTTGAAGATGTTGGAAAACGCTTTGATAAAGTTGTGATAATGTTGCAGTCGTGGAGATTCCTCTTATTAATGTTAAATGAATGTCTCTGTGCAGAAAATGTCACGATATCAATGATTGCACACTTTGGGATATGTTGTTTCGGGGTGAAAGTCAACTTTGGGAAGGTAACAGTAACTCGGCAGTAACCTAACACACCACCCTGTCGTTGATTACTTTCCTATAACAGCATGACACACAGTGCTTTATCCCCTACTTGTTAAACACTGGTGTGTCACTGAGCAAAACTCATAAGCACTTTAGTTTCTCATCTTAGCTTTTTACATTGGATTGTTTCAGTATACTGAAAGTACTAATTAAAGCATCAGTGTGTTGTCATCTCACTGCAACCTACAGTTTTTGTTTTAAATAGCTCACAAGGTGATGGATATGTTCACAGAGCAAGTGTAAATAGTTTAGATCAACCTTTCTCAACTAGGGTGCCACGGCACCCTGGGGTACCGTCAAAAAATTATATATTCTTACATTGAAATAAATAAAATGAATTAAAATTCCAAAAAACAATAGCTACACTAATGCAGATCATCGCTGCCTCATCCATCATCAAAATTTGTCTCACGGCCCCCTTTCCCATGTCACAACGTCACTGCTGGGGTCAGCGTATGGTCAGCATGACTGCGTATATTTTATATGGGGGTGCCTTGAGAATTTGCATCCTTCTGAAGGGTGCCGTGACTGAAAAAAGGTTGAGAAACGCCTCACTACACCACTGTGCCACCCTATATTCTGCACATTTTCCACAGATCTTGTCTTTGTAAATAATCTCTTTCCTCTTATCCTTTGATATACATTCTTTTTGCAATACACAGCTTTAAAGTACCTGAGCCTCAAAACAAGCCTTTCAGTGTAAAATCGGCCCTGACATTTTGTTCACATGAGAAAGACATTTGATCCAACAAGCCTGAAGACCAGAGCCCTGCTCTAAACTCACGTCGGAACCAAAGTATTCGAAAGAGCAGAATAGCCGGAAGACATTTATCGATGCACTCGCGTACTGCACTTCCTCGGGACAATTCCCTTTTGTTTTGGGTCAGCTCGGGCTCGTAGTTTAGCTTAGCTAGCAAGGCTGTGCGGTTTCTCAGACACCCAACGGCAGCTTCCATCGTCTTTATGCCACCTTTATTATTTTATAACCAACGCCAGGAGCGCGTTTACAGAGCTGTCAATGTTATAAAAGAACGTTTTATTGGCTAATTGTTTGGCTAGCTAGGATTAGCATCATCAGAGATGGGGCGATATTTACATGTTTACTCGGATATCTGATTGAATTTATCCTACGCAGATTAAGTGTTTATTTTCTGTTTTGTTTCACAGAGACTCGGCTGTCTGAACGGGTGAGTAATAACTAAATTAAACCACTCACACCACTGCGAATTAACTAGCTGACTAGCAAGATGCTATCTAACGTCTTGGGGTTTTTTTCTCCCACATCCACAATCCGGCAAGCCCCGCCCGCGTGTTCTGGTTGGATAGATTGACTGCTGGAAAGGTTGACTCGTCTGTTAGCCAATCCGAGCGCAGTAGACGGAACAATACAGCCAATCATAGCGCTAAGGGGCGGGGTTTGTGTAGGAGGACTTTAGGGGAAATACGGTAGCTAATAAATAAACTGAAGCTGCATCATAGCAACAGCACCTGATACCTGGTTTGTGTCCAAGCGGAAGAATCTTAGTTAGTAATAACTGTGTGCGAATTATTTAATTACAAAATAATTGTAATTAAAACATGATTTAATTATATTAAAGTAACGATGTGTTAACATTTGTTAACTGTCGTAAAAACTGTCGCAATTTACGTCTTTTATCACTCACAGACTGTTTTTTTTTTTCTGCAATATTTTTCTTTGACATCCATTACTTTCTCTCCTTCTTTCTGCTTTTCTTACATTTTTACTTTCTTCCTTTCTGATTTGCAGTAATTTAGTGGTATTAGTGATTGATTATTTTTGTGTTTTAAGTAGTGTAAATATTCAACACTGGAGTTTTATGTCAATAAAAATGTATCAACAGCTTCACTGATAAGTGTGTGTGTGGGACAGTAGGATCCGGCCCTGATCTTCCCAATGGGCGAGGAGAAGCCGGAGACGCTGGATTTTGTGAAGGACTTTCAGGAGTATCTGAGCCAACAAACCCAACATGTGAACATGATCTCAGGCTCCGTGAGCGGCGTGAAGGACACGGAGGACGTCCCGACAGGTCACACGCACACACTTAACACACTCGGCACATCCAACACCGCTGTGTCTCAGTCAGGCTGAGTTCACACAGGAGGTGTTGATGAATTTTCTATAACAGCAGCTCTGACAGTATCACAGCTGTTTATTTTAATGTGCTCATTCTAATATGTTATCGTTTCTATCGTAACCATTTTCTGACATCTTTAGGACAGAGGAGTTTACGTTTCTCGACAACATGACAAGCTGCTTTTCTTTTCTTTTTTTTGTCTTATTAATTGTGGTTTGTCGTTGTGTCCTCTTTGCTGGACCAGATCTGGGACATAATGGACTCGACCACCCGCCAGTGGACATCTCTCTGGAGGACGGGTCCAACATGCTTGTGGACGGTTTTGAGAGGACGTATGACGGGAAGCTGAAGTGTCGTTACTGTAACTATGCCACCAGAGGAACGGCGCGGCTCATAGAGCACATCCGCATCCACACAGGTATCCACCAATATGAATATACATAAACATGCAAATTAGGATCCGCCCCCACGTCTTCCTGACATCCCTAATATCCTAAGGTCGTTCTCGTCAGACAAACTGGTCATGAATATAATATTGCCACGACAACCACCATCACTAACAATAGCTAGGTTAGGTATATAGTGTAGGAACTCGTGTGTGTGTGTGTGTGTGTGTGTGTGTGTCCTGTTGTTGAAAGACTAGAGGTGTAACATTGTCATGCTTTAATAATTTGCATAACAGATGTGATTGGTTAAACGTTCTGGAGCTCATATGTAGCCCCGCCTATTGTAGTAATAAAGGAATCGTATTGAAGAAATATATAGTTTGATGAACTGATGCAAGAAAAAGTTCTTTATAGTGGATGTAAGTCCTCTGTCTGTCTCCCTCAGGTGAAAAGCCTCATCGTTGTCATCTCTGTCCCTTTGCCTCGGCGTATGAGCGCCACCTGGAGGCCCACATGCGCTCTCACACCGGCGAGAAACCGTATAAATGCGAGCTGTGTGCGTTCCGTTGCAGCGACCGCAGCAACCTCTCACACCACCGCCGGCGACGACACAAAATCCTCCCCACCAAGGGCACCCGCTCGGCCCCTCCTTCTCACCGCCGAACAATCTCGGCACTCTCGAAACGGGGCGGGGCTTTCGCATACGGTCGCCGCATCCTCGTCGACCTAGGCCTGCACAGGAAAAACGACGCTGACGAGAACACTGGTGCTAACGATGAGAGGAATGACCTTCACAGTCCCTACGTCAGTTTGGCTGCAAAAGATGTGGAGAAAACAAATGATTTGGAACACAACCCACTCAATCAGCTCTCCGCTTTGGCCGGGCAACTTTCCAGCCTCCCTTCGGAGACGCCGGCTTCTCCTAGCGCAGACTCCCTTCCTGAAGAAAAACCCTCTTTCCTTATACAGCCATCAGCTGCAGTTTCCAGCAACGTCTCCTGTCCCATCGTGACGCTCACACCGACGCCGGACATTCGGGACGCAGCCCATGGGGGGCAGTGCAGCGACCGGACGAGCACGCCCAGTAACAGCGGCACGAACAGCCAGCCGGGAACACCCAACCCGAACCACGAGCCGCAGCTGCTCCAGCACTGCCCCCACTGCCACATCTACTTCCCTGATAACGTCCTCTATACCATTCACATGGGTTGCCATGGCTATGAAAACCCCTTCCAGTGTAACATTTGCGGCCATAGGTGCAGAAACAGGTACGATTTTGCCTGCCACTTCGCCCGAGGACAGCACAAACAGTAAACCTCTACAACTTGGAACAGACCAGAAGTTTTTCCATTCAGCGTTACTGTAGGATATTGTAGTTATGTACAGATCTGGGAAATGACACATTCAATGATGTCCCTCATTGCATTTATGCTAAAAAGAACAAAAACATGGCAGCTGGCATTCCACTTCCAGGATGAACAGCACAATCCAAACAGACAATCAGAAATAGGAAGTGCCCCCCCTCCCCCCTGACCTTTACAAACAGAGGCTCAGAATGTAACCCCCCCCTTCCCACCATGACTTCGTAGGCATTGCTGGAAGTTGCTTACATGATTGTGTATGCGATCGCGGAACATTAATTAACTGATGCACCCACCACCTGGTTTCACTTTAAACTTCCTGTTTTGGATTGAACTGCTGTCACACAGGATGCAGGATTGTTTTTTGCATTAAAAAAAAGTACCTAAACACTTCACTAGAGGGCAGCACGTGGATGGAGGATCAGGGTAGGACTGGCTGGGGTACCACTTTCTGTTTTATCCTCCACTCAAGATGCCATGATGTAAAATACCAAGAAGGAGCAGACCAGAATAGAAAAAAGTATATGCTAAGTAATTTATAACTCGTTTTTTCTCGTTTATAAGAAGTTAACGATCTTTTGTGTAGATTTTTGTGGATTTTTTTTTTTAGATTTGTTTTTTTAATCAGGCAGCTACTGGACACCCATGCCTCCCTGATCTAGCTCATTAAGGGAACTGTGGTTATGAGTATTGAATAAGGTATGTGTTGATCATCAGACAGTTATCATGATATTCTGGATGCATGAGATGGTTATGAAGCTTCTGAGGGTTGCAGATGACGGTAGGTGATGATATCATATCATATGCCGTGATAAAAGTTGAGGTAACTATTGTGGTTTGAAAATAAATATATATATCGGCACATGACTAGTATTGAATAGTTGATAAAGTTGTGTTTAGCTGTAAAACTTGAACAGTTTTTAAAGCGACAGTTCAACCACATGTCCACAAATGTCCATGGTGTCTGCTTCTACCACAGATGAAGTCAGTCAGTGGGTGGAATGTGGTGGCTTGGTGGTTAAGGCACAGGGTTATTCATTAGAAGGTTGTGAGTTCAAATCCTACCATCACCAAGTTACCCTTGTTCAGTTCTTGAACATGACCATTAACTCCACTGTGCAGTTGTATGCCTTCTCAATTGCAAGTCACTTTGGATAAAAGTGTCAGGTGGATGATCAAATGCAAATGAGGTATTTGACGCTTGAAGGTCACGCCCTTCTTTTTTGCACTGGAGCTACACAATTCCAGCTAGCCAGCATATAACAGAAGCTTATAGGCTCCAGTTTACAGGGTTCCTGCTGGCTCTCGTCATTGACGAACATCATCCATCAGTGACGAAGCGAAAATTACTAGCAGTCATCACAGTGACGAATGTATTTGTCATCTTTATCATTATCGCGAATTATATTTTCTAGAAATCTCTTCACGAATCCCTACGTTTGCCAAAATCCAACTGCAGTGAAGAGACGGTGGGAAGCCAGAGTGTAAACAATGAGCACATGCTTGTGACCAGTAAAAGTCAACTACACATAATGTCCAAATGAGCGCCAAGTTTTTGACCAATCGAAGTGCATCTTAATCCGCCTGGTGTGGTGGTGTAATTATCTCTGCATGAACCAAACAATGGCACAGTCTAAACAGACAAAGTTTTTGGGTGGGGTTTTTCAAGCAATGAAAATGATTTAAGGGCTGAAACAGCCACGGGGGAGGCACACTCGGAGCCCCGACTGTCCCCGAGCTCATCAGACAGTGTTGGTAATGCAGGGGTTGGTAAAAAATACTCAGAGCCCCAACTGACCCCGAGCACGTTGGACAGTGTCGGTAATACCGGGGTTGATGATAAAAAAAAAATGCCAAAGTGAAAGTGCTGTCAGCCATGGCAAGCAACTGAAGGGAGCTACATTTCAGGTGGCTAAACACTTAGGGGGGCACTTTCAGGCATGGTGTGTTGAGTTCCTGCAACTAACATGATGAAAAATGCAGTGTTATGCTGTGTTCAGCTTGTAAATTGATGGGAAAATCCAATTCCTTCACTGTTGGTTGTTTGAAGATTCTTCTTGACTCTGTTCAGTAGCATGCCAATACAAAAGACCACAAGCAGGCTCCTACCAATGAAAGAAGTTTGGGTTCAATGGACCGGGCTATTGAAAAAAGGTGCAAATCTGAGAGTGGAGTGGTTCTGAAAGCTATGAAAACTCTATTATTTGGCTGAGACAGGTTGTCCTAATTTGGACTTTGGTGACGTGGTAGACTTTCAGATCGCCCAGGGGGTTGAAGGCTTGCAAGATCTTCATGTTAGCATACTAACTATAGACGACAGTTCTATTAAAGAATTTCAGCGAGCCATCGCTAAAGTTATGGTGGATGATCTGTTGAAGGAATTTTGTGACTCTGGGATGTTTGGAATTATCCTGGATGAGTCAACAAACAGGGCAACTGAAAAAAACTTGAATCCTCATTATAAAATACCATACACGTGGTCATGTGAAAATTAAATTTCTCTGTCTCACAGATCTTGATAGTGGTACAGCTGATGCAATGTATCAAACTGGTGTTAATATAGGGTTAGATCTTAAGAATTGTGTTGTAGCTACTCATGGGGCATCTGTAATGGTAGGAACCCGCTCAAGTGTCACCACGAAGTTGAAGCAGGTCTGTCTATTTATTGCATCAGTGCACTGTATTGCCCACAAGCTTGGTCTTGCAGTTTCTCAAGCTGTCCCGTACCTGGACACTTACCAGGAGACCCTCAATGCCATTTACAAATACTGTCATTATAATCACAAGTGTCAGCCAACTGTAAAACATATTCAAGAAGTATATGAACAAGCACAAATTAAATTTAAGCAGGTGTTTGACACCAGGTGGCACTCTTTTGAAGGGGCTGTGGAGGCTGTCCTAAGAAATCTGAGCCCACTGAGCTCTGCCTTGCTCCAGGATAAAGATCCAATGATGAAGAAAATGGGTACATATAAATTTGTAGCTACAACTCACTTCCTTACTGATGTTCTGACCTTGGTTGGTCAACTGTGTTGGGTTTTTCAGAAGAAAAACTTGGATTTCTCTCAGGCACACAGATCTCTCCATTCCTACATTAGTGCCATTTCTGATTTGAAAGACAATCCTGGTATTAATTTCCAGATGTTTCTTGATGGTCTACCAGCTGCACCAGAGGAGTCCATAGAAGGGTCTTTCAGTTGGGAGGCTCATGCTATTGTTGACAGTGTTGCAAGGAGAGAGAGGTTTGAAAATGTGAAGGGACAATTCCTTACTAATCTTGAGACCAACCTCCGGTCCAGATTCCCTGATGGGGATATCCTTGGGGCTTTCTTGATCTTTGATCCCTCAAACCTACCCCCTTATGGGGACCTGGCCAGATATGATGATGATGAAGTCAAGACCATCTGTAGTTATTTGGTAGAAAGAGAGGTGAGACCCCTGAGGTGATGGATAGTGTTGCATTTAAAATTGAGTGGTCAACTTTCAAATGTCAAATGACTGCAGAATGCAGAGACTTGTCCTTTGATGGAATGTGCAAAGACATTCTTTCTGAGTCTTCTAACTTTTTTGAAGGACTGTCTACAGACCAGGCGGCATGGTGGTGTAGTGGTTAGCGCTGTTGCCTCACAGCAAGAAGGTTCTGGATTCGAGCCCCGTGGCCGGCAAGGGCCTTTCTGTGTGGAGTTTGCATGTTCTCCCCGTGTCCGCGTGGGTTTCCTTCGGATGCTCCGGTTTCCCCCACAGTCCAAAGACATGCAGGTTAGGTTAACTGGTGACTCTAAATTGACCGTAGGTGTGAATGGTTGTCTGTGTTTGTGTCAGCCCTGTGTTGACCTGGCGACTTGTCCAGGGTGTACCCCGCCTTGTGCCCGTAGTAAGCTGGGATAGGCTCCAGCTTGCCTGTGACCCTGTAGAAGGATAAAGCGGCTAGAGAGATAATGAGATGAGATGAGATCTACAGACCACCAAGTTGCTGTCCATTACCTTGTGTATCTCTGTTACCAGTGTGTATTGTGAGAGAGGTTTCAGTAGCTACAACCTCATTAAAACCACCACAAGGAACAGGTTAGAAGTCAGAGTGTAACCTTCTCATGCAACTCTCTCATGACACCCCACCTATTCTGGACATGGCAGTTCCCAACAAAGCCAACTTTACAAGAAGAAGGATTCTCAATAAGTAATTGGCCTTTAATAGCATATGGTGGCTTGAGGACAGTCCAGTTACCAGTAAGCAGAAGGTGTGTGGGAGGAGATTGAGTGGTTGAGGGTTCCAATAGTCGTGAGACTTGTTGGAACCAGAATTAAAACTCAAATGTTTAATGCTTCAAATGTTACCATTAATTCAAATTTTATATGTAATTGAGAGGCCTGTATCTGTACAAATATTTGAATTGTGCCAGTTTGGTTGGTATGAACCTGTATGCAGTCCACTTTGATAAATTGGTAACTAAGAAAACGTGAAGAATACTTCTTTGACTTTTTATTTTTCAAGTAAAAAAGAATATTTTTCAGAACCCAGGAGGAACCCGGAGTTTAGAACCCTGAGTTTTGCTGCTGCTGATGTGGTTTCTTCCAGCAACTTGAAGCGTTTTCTGAAAGACCTCCATCAGCCTCCTGTACTCTGTTTTCTGACTCGTCTCCATTGTGGGTGCAGCCTGCAATGGAGGAGGCACCAGAGGATTCTGCAGGTGATACTAACTGGTGTTGCTCTGGAAGTCTGGAGAAGGGAGACAATGGTTTCGTATCGCCAACACTTCTGACACAGGCTTTTGATACCTCACAAGTGGTCGCAATCCAGGAGACTGTAGATGCTTGCAGATAGAAGTTTGCTCCCCTGTCAGAAAGGCAGGATAGTGTTGAGGGTACTGGAGAAACCAAAGAGCATCTTCCTGACAGGTTTCTTAACATGCCAAAAATCCAACAAGATATCTTTTCTCTTGTGTCTGGTGAGCTGCGGGTTCTTTCCTCTGCGCCACAAGATTTCCACCAGCCTCCTGTATGTTGTACTTTGGTTTGTTCAATTTGTGGAAGCTCCCTACCATGGAGGAGCCCCTGTGCTGCTCACCATCATCAGTTCTGGTGCTCAGAAATTGTGGTCTGTTGATTTGCAATACAGGAGTCTGTAGGGGCATCAGACATGTTCCCCAGTTAGAGAGTCAAGAGGTCACAGACACGCCCTACAACGGAGGATCCATCGGAGATCTTCTGCAGGTGGTGCAAAATGGTGTTATTCTGGAAGTCTGATAGGATGAAATACAAGGATGACTGCCTGCCCTGCCCTACTCTGCCTTGCTTTGCCCTGCCTACCACCACACAGTTCTGGTGCATCGCAAACTGAGACTAGTTGGTCAGATAGTCCTTGATCCAGGTCACTCTAGGTGCATCAAGTTTGTTCCCCAGTCAGAGAGGCAGAAGTCAAAGAACATGATCCTGACGGTGGGTCTGAAGAGCATGGAGATCAGATCATCCTCCACACCCATGTGTGCGAGGTCCTGATTGGAATGAAGGTTGGAGAAGTCTGAGGAAAAACACCTCAGAGATCTTCATGATGTTAGAGATGAGTGCTTCTGGTCTGTAGTTACGTATTACTCTTTTGCAGTTGGTGGACAATGTTGAACTGGAAACTATTCACTTCTGTTTCATGTTAGCGACGTTGGCCTGGACGCAAACTTGTCGCCAAATGTGTCTTGGCTGATCGACTACATCTTGAAGGGACACTGTGGACATTTAAATTTTAGCCGATTGTCGGGTTAAAATCAATTTTTATAATTTTTTGCGACATTCTGCTTGGGGGTTTAACCTTAGCTTGCTTTTAATTCATGCTAGATTTAGGTAAATGGTGCCTGAAATAATTTCACATAATGTTTTTGATTTTACACAATTTTTTTTATAGTGGAATGTGGCCTTTCAGCTGATTCTGTAGATTTAGGAGCAATTATAAAAAGTCTTAAAAACCCAAGTGAAGTGAACGATTAATAGGTGTTTTTTATATATTCTTATTGTTGTTTTTTAAACAAACAACATACTTTGGAAGTACTCAACATTCATAACATTACTGCGAAACTTTTCATCACGGCTAATCATCTACATCCACTGAAGAATCAAGATGGCGTCCAAGTTGCGATCCAGTTTGGTTTTTAATGCACCCTTGTCCACTTCCATTCAGTTTAATCCTCTTGAATACAGTTGCAATAATAAAATACTCTTGTTGTTCGAGGGTTTTGCCTAAACAACTCAGTGGTGTCTGGTTTTGTATGATAACTGTATGCTAAGTATGTATTGATGGTTACTCTATGCTAACTATGCTAGCTATGTATTGACACCCCCCTCATTTACTCTGGCTGGTTTTACATTGTAATTAGCTACAAGTCAAAAGTGATTATTCATCGTCAGTACATATGGTGACCTCAGAAACTAAGTTCCACCCATGAGATGATGTGGTAGTCAACTAGTCAGTCAGGACCGAGAGTTCAGGATCCTGGGACTCAGCCACAAGGTTTACTTTCCATCCAGTTCTAACAGCACAACCTGACTGGAATGACCTATTGCTTTAAGATGGTTGAACTGTTTTCTGTGGTTGAAAACCATCATAACTTTGCTAGCAATAACTTCTCCCAGGAGTAAAGGAAGAACTGCACCAACCAACCAACAAGTTGGCACCAGAATCGCTATAAAATGTCTTTCAAGGTGGAGTTTTCCTTTAAATTCCAACATCGCTCCACTGCTGTTTAGTTTTCTGGTACTGAATTTATTCACACTATCAAATTAGCCAGAGGTTTTTCATGAATCAACTTTTTGGTTTTGTATACGTTCTGTAGCTAGCTTGGACAGATACTCTTGCCTGGTGCTACTGAGGAAACTACAGCAACCAGCAGTAAATATAGGACATGCCCACGAGCGATCATTGTAGAGTGGTTTTAACAATGCAAGGTCAAAATGTGTGAAATAAATATCGTGGAGAGACCAAGCGGTTAGCATTAGCTCTACACATCGCTAACTCTTACATAGTCACCGTCAAGCAATATACCTTTTTCTGTTTCTTGGCTCTCTCTCGAGCTTTCTTTTGGTATCTCTCCATTTTCTCCTCCATCTTTCTTTCATCCTGTTTTTTTTTTTCAGTATTTAAAAAAAAAATTTTTTACTCTTTGTCTCTCTTCTTTCGGTATCTGCCTCTCATTTTTTTTCCCCCTCTTTAATCTTTGTATACATTTATATATTTGGCTCTGTCACGATGATTAAAATTGGCTGATGATTGAATGTCGCAAAACGATGGTCACTTGTAATAAGCGTAAACAATTGTATGAAATTGTAGTGTGAAGAGGAAAAAAATGTAAGGAGTAAAACGTGTCACGCTGTTTACAGGAAAATAATCAACGACGGCTTCTTATTGCGCGGTGATGTGATGAAGCGAGGTTACGGTTACCATCATGAAGTTAATTATTTTCCTATAACAGCACATCCATAAGTATTTTATTCCTCTTATACTACAGCAATTTGCCAATGATTACATTTTTAAAATTAAAGAATGTAATGTTTTATTCATTTATTTTACATTTTTATTTTAAATTATTATTTAATGTTGAGGTACATCTGCCAAAAAAGTTGCTCCGGTAGAAATAATTATGATTAGTCAATCATGGAATGGTTGTGACAGGCCTGTTATTATTTTATCTCAAGAGTTTATTCTTTCCATTGAAATCTCTTTCTCTCTGTCTCATATATACGTGCCATGCTGTAACTGTTACCTGTAATGTTTGTGGTGCTCTAAATAACACATCACACTTCATTTTGTTTTATTTGTTTTTATATGAAACCTCTAATCTGAACGATGATGTATTGAAACTGCTCTTCTGGTGAAATTGGTGTTAAATGTTAATAAATTTAAACTGGTGTCCCGTGCATCTGCAGTTATTGACGACTTGAACAGGTCAATAATGAGTTTTTCACCACAGCGCACACTTCACCACACTGCTGTGCCTTTAAAGAATGCTTTATTAGAAGAACTTAGTAAAACGATCCAGTGACAACTGAAATGATTGGATCAAATGATCAGTGACTGCAAGTTCACTCCTCCTTTTCCTCATTCTTGGCCGCAGCCTCCTTTGGACCTGCAAACATATTTAAAAAACAAAATAGAATTATATTGGTAAAATAAAAATGATTGTTTGTACATCACAGTGCTGTTATTCTGGATTAAAAACTGCTGACTAATTTTCTATAACAGCAGCTCTGACAGTAGCCCATCTGCAAAAAAAAAAACAGGTTTATATTAACACACTTGTTCTAATGTGTCATTGTTGCTATAGCAACAGCTCATTTACTGGGACTTTTGACATTTTAACTTTATAACGTTTATGGAAAGTGTCTCTAGTGTTGGTGCTGTGCAACAGAAAAGAACATCATTGGGATAGCTTCAGTACGCCAGCCCGACGTTGATAATTTTACTGCAACGGCATGACGCAAACTTTTTTCTTCTTCTTACATAGTCACCATTGTTGGCTTCTATGTCTCATTTTAGAATAGTGATATAAGTTTCTATCATAGCACTCTAACAGCCTCTAAAATTCCACTATAATGTGAACAGAATTGGAATAACATGGATAACCACAATCAAACGCCAAAATGAACTTCCATTGCCCAGAAATGATGCCTCTTAATGTAATTTTTTTAAAGGGGGCTAGCAATATTGCAAATGTTTATTTTACCACACGCATGCTACAGAACAGTACACATTTAGTACATGTGCAAAAAAAAAAAAAATCAGAATTGGAACACATTGGGAAGAATCTAAGTTAACCTTGGAACATGGTTGACACAAGCGTCACAACCTCAGCATCGTAGGCAGAGCGTAAGCTTCGCTTCCTGTGCTGATGGCATCCTTTGCGACATCGTGAGTTGTGGTCATCGTCATCACAGGTCAAGACATCACATTTGAAGAAGACAGGGTTGTGTGTGCCCAGGAACGTGAGCACTTGGAATCGGAAACGAGCGTAATATTTCTCTCCATTTGTGTAGATGTGGAGTGTCTTATCTCTTGGACACCTTCAAACAACAAGAAGAACCGAAGAACATTGTTCAGTCTGATGCACAGAAAAAGTCTGAATCCACTAAAATTCCTGTTTCTCAAACAAGACAAAGGTGTGTCTCAAACGATAAGCCTAATTATGTACTGAAAGGTGGAAAGGACACTGGGGCTTGAATTTAGCAAAATGAGCGTTGACAAATAACTGCCTGATGGTATCTTTTGGGTAAATGGTGAAAAGTAAGGGAGTAAATCAAAACCCATTCAAATTGGAAAATTGGTCCAAAAAACCTATAATAAAGCATTGTTTACTAACTGAGATCCAGTTCGAATCAAAATGCAGACATGTTAAACCAATACTGCTGTCAATCATCAACGCACACTCCCCAATTCTTGTGTGTGTGTTTTAACCCTCTGGTGCCTTCCCAAAATTCCCCTATTTTCACTAATGCCTCTTCAAACAAAAATAGCTTGAGCTTGGACTTCATGCTATATTCCATTTTAAAGCTTAATGAGACCATCAGTGACAGCATAGCTCCCTCCGGCCCCATCTAGTCCATAAGGAACAATCTAAAGTCGGCCACCTTGCGTAGTTCTACTCTCAACCATCCATTATCCGTTACCACATATCTGTCAGGAATGGCTAGCTGAGGTGAAGTGAGGACCCAAGAACAGACTCAGACAACAAGCAGTGTAAAGAGAAAACTTCTTTAATGAAGTAGATGGCAGAAAGGCAAAAGGTACCATAGGGCTCAGGCAAAAATCCATAGTCAAAAAACAGGCCAGGAGGTCAAAAACACAGGAGCAGATAGACATGATCAGGGACAAAAAAACAGGACAGAAAAATCTTCTCAAGAACTGATGAACACGGACAAGGGAAACCCAGGCAAAGATAGCAAAAGACATAATTCAAAAGAACAGGCAGGCAAAAACAGGGACAAAAAACAGGACAGAAAAACTTGACAAAAAACAAGGAAAAAATTCAGGTAGGAGGAATCAAGAAGACACAATACCAATGAGCTGTAGCGAGGCGAGGAAAGTCTACAAGAAACAGTCTGGCAAATGGAGTAGCTCCAAACAGTTCTTAAAAAGCCCTGGCTGATGGGAGAG
>JAOANJ010000003.1:2433934-2445150 GCA_026413345.1 Ariopsis seemanni | reverse complement strand
TTTTCGTTTCACTTCACAATTATGTGCTACTCTGTGTTGGTCTATCACATAAAATCTCAATAAAAAACTTTGAAGTTTGTGGTTGTGAGGTGGAAAAATGTGAAAAAGTTCAAGGGGTATGAATACTTTTGCAAGGCACTGTAACTACACACAACTCAAACCATTCATCGAATGAATTCTACAGAACTAATTTAAGTGTTTTGTAACTTTTACATTTTTCATTTGTAAATAATTCTGAAAACGAGACTGATATACTGTATCACACTTTAATATGAGAAGTTCCAGGCTGTTGCACTACAGAACGGGGAAATTTTTAAGGGCGGTGAATGCTTATTATATACAAGCCCGTGTAAATGAGGAGAAATGTTTAAGTGTGTGTGTGTATTAGGAGTGTGCAGTGTTACTAAATGAAAAACAGCGCACTTGTTTAAACAGACGCATCTATCAGTCGTTTCTTCACTAATGTGTTTCGAAGAGCACTTCACTTTCTTTCGCATGGTGATCACTAACAGTTACAGCAGTGTGTTTCAGACACTTTAAAACATTTCAAAATCAGCCTCAACTCTTTCGTGGTTAAAACTTCCAAATGAGCAAGTGCACACTTCAGTCACTTACACAAACACACCCACGTGCTGTCAGAGTTGATATAAATGCAGAATGAGCCTGTGCTGTTCTGTCTGTCAGTGTTGATTTAGTGAGAATCTCCCAGCGTGTTGTTCTGCTGCACCTCTGCAGCGCTTCACGCGGCTCTGTTTTTTAGCTATGCGTTATCGTTATCTCAGAGGCTGAAATTTTTCTCGGCTTCGTGTTGTCTGTAAAACGCTGTCAGAGCACAGCAGGGGGAAAAATGAGCTCCGGTGAGAATTATTTCTGTCTGCACTGAGGTACAAACTCACAGCTGTTTATTCACTTATGGAATTTATGGTCGTGCTGTGGAAATATAACTCTATATACAGGCTCCATCACAAACACCAAACACCCTAAAGGCTTTCTATCATTGCTGGTGACTTCAATCACACAAATCTGAGGAAATAAATAAACTTCAACAGGTTTTTATTCCAACTGGGCCACTGCATCACGTTCACGATAACACCATGAGACCATACTAGAACTTTCTGTGCTGCTAATCTTCACGTAGCTTCACATAACAAGTAAAGGGACATGAAAATCCTGAAAGTAAAATTCCACCCTGAATTAAAATTGTGATCTTCAGGCTTGCGAGTGACACAACAGAAAAGCATTCACTGTATCATCTGGAGATTGCTCATTCGAATCCTGATGCTGATTCAGGTGGGAACTCAAGAGAGCAAAATTGGCCATACTCTCAGAAAGGGAGGGAGGTGTGGCATACTCTCTCTACCCTATCAGTTTCAGCAAGACTAGCCAATCGTGGGTGGGTGGCTGTGAGCTCATGCCTCACTGGTTGTTAGCTGTACTGAGACAGCGGCAACCTGTCTGGTGGATGGGGATTGGCCATTGACCATGGAGGGGGTAATCAAACTGTGATCTTCAACAGTTTTCTTTTGTACTTAAAGTCACCTTCTTTTAGTTTAATCCTCTTTCTTTGACATGTTAGTCTATTTTCACTTGGATTAACAGTTTCCTACATTACCCACAATGCCATTTGACTACCTGCTGATGGTGGTTTGGTTGGGTTTAGCACTTCCTTCATCTCTACCTAGACAGAGCAATGCAGTGGCACTTTAGTGTTTTAGTCTGTCCACTTCAAAGGGTCAGACCAAAAGGCCATCATAAAAATGGTACCTACTGCCATCTGGCAAGGTACACTGCAATACAGATGCGAGTAGGGAGTCAAACTCTTGCAGTTACCAGAGGACCAGCCCCCCACTGTAATCCTAGTAAGTGAGAGGCCAAGGGCTAGAGCAGTGGAGATCGGCACTGCCCAATACGCCTTAAGGGCCTGGTTAGTACTGGGACGAGAGACTGACTGGGAAGACCAGGTCCTGGCATGGGAAGGACTTTGACTTGGACTTCAAATCAGCTTCAACTTTCATGCTAGTTCCACCGGCAGCACTTTCACTATCATCCCATAACTAACCAAGTCATGTCTCTGGTGTAACTCAACAAAACAGTGTCATATACATAGGTGCATTGCATTCTGGGATGCCATACAGTATGCCGTCTCTGGATCACTTGAAAATGGTGAGAGAAAAGACGCTCTTCTATTATTATTTTTTGTTGTTGTTGTTGTTGTCAGAGCTAACAACCAAATCTTATCAATGTGACATCCGTGCAGGACACGACTGCTCAACCTGTCACAGGAGTAAAAAATAAAACCGCACCAACCAACAAATCAGCACCAGAATCACTAAACACATCACTAATATCTGAAATTAGCATACATGGAGGGTGAAGTTTTCCTTTAAAGTGTGAGAGCAGTTTCAGCATTGCAGGGTTGGTTTGATGTTTAAAGATGCAAGGGAATACACAGACTTGAAGGATTTTGCATTGTCTGTCACTGGCTCCATACCCAGGAAGATTTAATCACCCAAACTGTCACAACAAAACCTAACCAGTCATCCAGGCTGAACACTGCAGTCGGCTCACTGCTCACTCACTGAACAGTCTGAATGTAATAAATGTAGCCGTTATCCAGAGAGACTTACAGAACTGATCCTCATGTTAATTAAAAAGTAAGCAATAAAGTGTGACCGGGCATGAGCTTATAGGAAAATAATCAACAATGAATTTACTGTTAACACTCCAGGCTTGTACAATTTCCTATAACAGTGCATCTCCAACTGGAATGACCAGGTCCTTTGGCTATTATAAAAGGGAAACCTGCATGACCGATGCCACATTAGCGATATTAGCAAAGAATGGTAGCTGGTTGTCCAGAACTATGTCACTAGATCTTGATATGAGGATGCATCTCCAGGAATATACGCCTGGAACTGATTTTCAGGGGAGCATCCATGACAACATATCATGGGAAGCCATGGCCAAATGGTTAGAGAAGCAGTTTTGGGACCAAAAGGTCACCGGTTTGATTCCCTGGACCAGCAGGAATGGCTGAAGTGCCTTTGAGCAGGGCACATAATCCCCAACTGGGTATGTTGTACATTGCTCTGGATAAGAGAATCTGTTAAATGCCATAAATGTAATGTGTCATGTGCAACAGATATCCTGCGATCCAAGTGGAAACATGAGTGTCTGCAAGGGAAAAGGACAGGAAGAGGTCAGTATCATTAGCATAGCAGTAGTAAACCCCTGAGGAGAAACTGCTTCACTGAGAGAGAATTGATAGGGGCCAAACACTGAGCCTTGTGGGACACCACTTAAGGGTCTGCACCTGTCACCTGATATGATAAGCAAGTCATGTTGAGTCATGAATTCCCAGGCTCATAAGAATAGACAAGACAGTCTTGCAATTGATAGTGGCAAAGGCTGTTGAAAGGTCAAAAGGATTAGAACTGATGGCTGATGTCATAGCACAAGGAGCCACAAAGACCATTTCTGTGGAGTGCACTGCCTTGAGGCCAGATCGTTTAGGATCTTGAAGGTTGTTCAGGGTAAGAAAGAAAAGCAACTAATTGTATACAGCGTGTTCAGCAATTTTAAGAAAAAATGAGAGATTGTAGTGTAGGTAGTTGTTATTCTCTAAGGTGTATGTGTACAGTGTGTGTTTTTTCAGCTTATATATATATAAACCCTTGCTGCCTCGAAGGCAGTTGTTATGTGACCAAATGTAATGGAGTCCTTTATGATGGCAGTAGCGAAGGGGAAAAGGTCTTGAGTAATACTCTGGAGCATTATGAAAGGGATGAAGGAAATGAGGTTTTTCTGTAGGGTTGCTTGACTTACTCTCTGTAACAGAATGAAAAGATCAGCAATCTGAGTGAGCCTTGGGATAGAACCTCTGCCCCTTGGAGTCAAGAGCAGACAGTTGAACTGGTTCAGGCACCTTACAAGGATGCATCCTGGTCAGCTTCTGGTAGGCCTGTATCAAGCATGTCCTACTGGTCACAACCCAGTTGTGATAAAAATAACAATAATATCAGAGTTCATGATTAGTTAGGTTTCCTCCAGGTTCTCCGGTTTCCTCCAGCAATCCAAAGACATATGGATTTAATCAACTGGTTACTCTAAATTGCCCATAAGTGTGAATGTGATGGTTGTTCGTCTCTGTGCTAGTCCTGTGATAGATTGGCGACCTGCCTAGGATGAACCCCACCTCTCGCCTGAAGTCAGCTGGGATTGGCTCCAGTTTCTCTTGCAACCCTGACGGATAAGCGGAACAGATGATGGATGGATAGATTTATTTCTATCCCTATATACCACTTTCTGCTATTTTCATTTCCTCATCTTGTCGGTTCCTTATTTACTCACAACAGAGTATGATTGAGGTGAACATTTTCTCCAGTGTAACGCTGCATTGCTGATCATTATATCTAAATTAAAGCAGAATTGTGAAGGTTAATGAGCACCAGGAAGAGTTTCAAACATCATTTTAAGTTTTAGACAGAATAACCAGTCAGCAGTAGGCAAGGCTTCGGTCAGGTGCTGCCATTTTTAACTGATGTTTTCACTTTATAGCATATTTGCACTTTGTTGCTGTTTTTGCTGCATGAAGCGACTCTGTTTTGCTCGTTCTTTGAGTCAGTGTCTTTTGAGATAGCAAAACTTCAAGCTCAGTGGCTCTTTTTCCACTGATGTCTTTCATTGATTTTGCCATAAAGTGACAAACCACTTCTCTGTGTCTGTGAGAAATAAGTAAGAAAAGCCTCACATTGTATTGGTGTAATGGGAGTCGGCTTGCACTGTCTATGACATTGTTAATAATATTTCAATGAAATTCTGTAATGGTGGGTGGAATCTGGATTACAACTCTTACAGGTAAATACCTGGATGTGTTAGTATAAGTCTGACCTTGGTCTGGTAAACACAGCTGAGTAGTTCACACTGGATAATTCTACATCTGGAACAAACAGACCATGAGTAGATTGAGTAAAAAATATTTCTGACATCCTGAGGCTTTCTTCCTCCATCCTTATTGACTGACTGCTGACTGATCCGTCTGCTCCCTTACCGAGAATGTCTATCAAGATAAAGTTACTATTTTAATGTACTAATAAAACTATACTCCAATGGGTAGCAGTAACTCTCTTCAACCCACCACCTCATCGCTGATTATTTTCCTAAAACAGCATGCTGTCACTCTTTCATCAAGGCATTTCTCCTTCATAAAGACATTTTCTGTGATCTACAGTGATTAATCTTTATTGTTCTAAATACAATGCCCTTCATGTAATCACTGATGAATTCAGAATGAGTCTCTCACTGTATCATCTACTTTACATGTGTATTTGTTATTGGTGCACTTGGACTCAAATGTCTGAAAGAGATTCTGATCTCTCTGGATGAAAAGAAAATTATTCAGCGAGCCGGAGGAGGCAGAATTAGTCTTCTGAACAGCTGTGTGTTCAGTGTGTGTTGAGCACAGTGCCTGGTTGCTCTCCCTGTGTGTGCGTGCATGACTGTGAGGGTAAGATGAGAGGAGCGGCTTTTAGTCTGCTCTGGTTCCTCAGCTCTCCTTTCATGCATAACGACCCCACTGTAACTCCTGCGTCCCAGAGTGTGTGTGTGTGTGTGTGTGTGTGCTCACTCAGCATGCTGCTCTTCATGGCCTTGCAGCCCCACAGTATAAACCTCCTGGTGATGCTGCAGGCATGTGGATTGTGTAGCACCAAAGAGGAAATGTCCTACTGATATGAGCACAGCTACGGCTTTTGCTCTGGATATTGATCTTCTCAGTGTGAAAGTTTCACAGTTTCATCTGAAATATTTTACATAGTTACAAATTCAGGTTCGAAAAAGTTAAACCCATGGAGTCTCCTGTCTTTAACCCTTCTCCTGCCTCTACCCTGTCTCCTGTCCCTGTCTTTAATACTGTCTTCAGCCTATAACTTGTCCACAGTTAATAATCTTTGTGTAGTCTTTCACCCATCTCCAGTCTCTAACCCATCTCCTGTCTCTCCAGTCTCTAGCCCATCTCCTGTCTCTCCTTTCTCCAACCCATCTCTTGTCTCTCCAGTCTCTAGCCCATCTCCTGGCTCTCCTTTCTCCAACCCATCCCCTGTCTCTCCAGTCTCTAGCCCATCTCCTGTCTTTAACCCATCTCCTGTTTCTGCTTTCTCTAACTCATCTCCTGTCTCTCCTGTGTCTAACCCATCTTCTGTCTCTCCTGTCTCTAACCCACCTCCTGTCTCGCCTTTCTCTAACCCATCTCCAGTCTCTAGCCCATCTCTGATCACTAGCCTGTCTCCTTCTTCTAATCCTAATCCTTCTTCTGCTCTGTTTTAACCCATCTCTCACCCCTAACCAGTGTCCATTCTCTAATCGTTCTCCTGTCCTTAACCTCTCTTGCCTGTAACCTGTCTCCAGTCTCTATCAGATCTCATCTCTGGTCTGTTCCCTGTCACTCTGTGTGTGGAGTTCAGTATGAAGGCTGAATTGAAAGTCTAAAAATGATTGACTAAACAACTGGAGCTACTGACTACATATAAAGTGTGTACATGTAACATTTATAGTATCTACAAACACTGATATGGTTCAGAATGAGTTGATACTCTATTAACTAGCAGTCTTGTGACAGGTGTGTAGAATGTCTACAGTGGACTGTAACAGTAATGTGTTCACAAATAATCATCATTAATAATAAAACCATTAAGCCTGGCACCAGTGAAATGAACTAATTAATCAGAGAATGAACACACACGCCGAGAGGCAAATGTTCTGATAATATAATAAACAGCAGCGCTACTGTTGACAATTAAGATACAATTAGGCAACGTTTGATCTGAGCAATGACCTAATTATTGCGAGACTAGGGTACATGAAAATGTATCGATCCATTCGGATGGTGAGTCATCAGTCAGTAAATGAGAGGAACCTAACGGAGTCAGGAAAAAAATCATGCAACTCAACGTGTACAGGTCCAGAGCCTGGCTGAGACTGAGACCTAAGAGTCCAGAACATGACCAAGCAGCATGAACGGAAGTACAGTATCCTGTAGAACTCACAGATGGGTGTGAGTGTGAGCGCTACAGTGATGTTTCTGTTTATTGTCTCTGAGATCGAGAGATGAACTGGAAAGTGGTAGAGCCTGGAGCGATGAGAAATATGGCTAAGTAGTGCACACTACAGGAGGGGTAATGATTTAAAAAAAAAAATTAGTGAAAGTCACAGATCTCTGAATGTTTTTAGTCGTTCTTTGAGACCTCATTTGCATTCCTCTCTCCTTGAGTGCATGATCGAGAGTGTGATCAAGTGTATGTTGGATTGTGTGATCATCCTCTTGCTTGTGTGTAAAGTGCTGCTGTGCTTCATAAAGCCGTGTGCTGCCTCATTAAGCTGTCAGACAGACCAGAGCAGCACGACGGGAACGACTGACTCATGTCTCTGCCTGCTTGTTATTCAGTCTCTCACCCCCTGCCCACTGCTCTGAGAGATCGATTGAGCATCAACATGCATAGATTAACTTGATAGACATGTGATGTGAGTGAAATATCTGATCTGTACATATGTATCAGACTGTCTGAGGGAAAGAATTCAGCCTTGAAGGACTTGCAGATTCATTTTTAAGAATAAACGTGGTTTTCAACGGCGTTGAAGACTTATTTTATAATTAAATACAAAGTTGATTTTTTTTTAAACTTATCTTCACTTATTTACCCTAACTTGGGTGTTGGTTTAAGCCAGATGGACTGGTTTGAGTAATTCAGAAACTGCTGATTTCCTGGGGTTTTCACGCACAACAGGTGCAAAAAACAAAAAACACTGAGTGAGCGAGTGAGTGAGCAACAGTTCTGTGGGTGGAAACAAACACCTTGTTGACAAGAGAGGTCAGAGGAAAATGGCCAGATTTGTGGTTCGAGCTTTTTTTTTTTTCCAGGAAGGATATAGTAACTCATATAACCACTCTTTACAACCATGGTGAGCAGAAAAGCATCTCAGCATGCAACAGGAGAAAGAAGAACACATTGGGTTCCACTCCTGCAGCCAAGAACAGGGATCTTAGAATCAGGAACACGTTCCTATTAAAGTGGCCGGGGAGTGTAGAGTATGTTATAGCAGGTATAAATACAGTAGTTCTTTCATTTTCACTTGAAGTGAATAAGACAGTAAAATGTAAACATACTTGTGGGAAAAACTCGTTACGAACGCTCGGACACTGGAGACTCCTTCCATAAATGGAAAATAAACGTCTTGTGATAAAAAATCTAAATCTGTTTCTATCAAGAGTCTTTGAAACTGGATAATGAATCAATACATAAATTACACCATGATGTGAAAACAGATCATTCAAAATTAAAAAGAAAAAAAAATCACTCGCGGTGCACTCAGGAGTCACACTCCTCACACAAGCAACCATCTGCTCCAGAGTTCATCAGCGAGACTCAGCTTTACACACCGACTGCTCGTCCACCTGGAGCCCAGGAAGAGAGGAACAGATCGCCCCCTCGGCCCATGACAGATCTGTCGATTGTTATTTTACGTTCTCTCCCCAGGACCACGGCGCAGGTGAGGTGACCCAGCTGTTCTGCTGCACAAATAATCATGATGCCAGTGATGAGCTGCTGGAGAACACGCCATCCTCCTTTTTTCCTCTTCATTACAGATACACGGTCCAATTCCACTACAAAAGTGCGTGATATGCAAATCCGTACTTTCACGCATCAATCTGAATTAACGCCAGCATTCGCATCGCTCTTCAGGAAGCCAGGAAACGAACATTTGTCATCAGCGTTTTTTTTTTTTTTCCTGCCTGTTTACATCAACATTTTCATGATGCATAAAGATTTCTAACAGTTCCACAATTTGCATGTGGTGATGATGTTCAATATTAATGTGTCTGAAGTGATGTGGATGAAAGCACGGATCTAATGTAATAACACAGTATAATCTCACGTCTAATAAACAGAGATGATGATGTGCGTAGATAGATGGATAGAGAGAAAGACAGATGCTTTATTGGTTCTGTTTGTCTTGACATGAAGTGGACAGACGGACACAAGTGGGTTTATTCAAACCTGGATAGAAGACAAACAAAGCAGGAGGCAATGCTCAGAAACGTGAAGCAGGCAAGAGGTCAGGTGATGAGCAATCAGATGTAAAGCCAGGTTTAAGGTTTAATTATACCTATCACTCCAGCTCTGACTGTCCCTCTGGCTGAATTTAATTCCAGTCTGGAGCAGAAACACCACGACTATAATCCCCACTATAATATCACTCGGTCCGGACACTCAGGGAAATAAACGCACGCAACTTAGGAATAGTCACGGAAGTTTTTTCCAAGTAGTAGCACATTATTCCGGGTCATACTGTACAGCTTGGACGTCAAAACAGCTCATGCACACACTCCGGTGGCTGATATAATAGGGATAGGTCACGGATTACAGAAATATAATGAAAAAGGACCCAAAATACAGAGTGGTTCCGGATTTTAATACGGATGCATCATGAATGCTGATAATTTACAGATTGGTCACGGGCGTTTCAGTGTATTACAGATTGGTTACCGATTTCATACGGATGATGCGTCATGGATAAACAATTAACAAGTCGAAAACAATCAAATGTCTGGACCGGTGAAGTTCATAATTAAAATATCTTACCTGCATTTATATGTTTATGATATTTCACGGAAAAAAAATCACATATTCGTGAATAAAAGATCCGTACTTTGTATTATATATATTTTTTATTTTCCGTGACTTCATGATGCAACAAGGATGTACAAAGATGCCCAGGGAAAAACAGCACATGCTCAGACAACGTCATATTTAAACAATTAGCTGATTGGTCAGATGTTTTACTATGTTGGATCAGGTCCAGGCCTGGAAAAATGGCTCCAGAAGCAATCTCAGCGATACGGATAAACCCAGGCCTGGGCTATAGGGATTGTTATTGGTCTGGTGTGAGCACCAACCACATAAACTGTACATAACTGATTTATTTATAGTTATTATTATATGGGGCCTTAAAAGTTCAAACAGTTCAAAAAACTTTCAAGGATCATGTGAATTTATCATCTATAGTGACCTACTCATGCTGCACAATGTAGTTAGCACTGTGGACATCCAGGTGCATCTGAAGATGGGTAAGTCATCAGACATTTAAAAAACAAACAAACCCAACGAACAGCAAAAAAAACCAAAAACTTTTCCATCATGATTAATTCTTTGGTATTTTTAAAAGCAGGAAATTTTTGACTTTCACTTGAATTCTTCTTTTTCTTTTTGTTTTGATACTACCTACACTTTTGCTTTATAGAAAATAACTTCTCATTACCTCTCCCGCCCTTGCTTGTGCTACAGAAACGTGTTGCTGGTGGTCCATTTCGTTCCAGCGTCATATCAGAATCATGTCGCCTGCTGAAGCACTGTGGTTTTCACTCACAGCTATTGTGGCAAGCACCTAGATAGGCAGGGTTGGTGTGGATGATCGCTCATTTCGAAAGTGCTCATCGTGAATAGGTACAGCTGATGTGTTCAGATACACTTGCACCACAAAAACACAGGAAATGAAGCAATCTGACAAGTAAACGCACCAAATATCATGCCAAGTAAATGCACTAAAGATCAGCTTCTGATATAGATCATCGTACACTGTTAGGGAGTAAAATGCTGAAGTTTATCATCTGAAAAGGAATTGCAGCTTGACTCTCTGGGTCGATGTAGAACCCTGCATCAAAGGGTTTCTCTTTTAGAAAACATTTTCAAGTGCATATCCATTAAGTGTACAAAGAACCTTTTAGAAACTCTTTTTTGAAAAGGGAAACTCTTTGTGAAGGGTTTGCCGTTCTAAAAGGTAAAACATTTGCTGTGTGGTTGTTGTTGTTGTTGGTGTTAGAAGAGTTAAAAATTCTACACAGAACCTACAATGAATGATTTCCTTTTTAGAAAAGTTCTTTAGAGACCTTGAGCTTTTAACCATCCAAATAACCCTTTACAAACTCCTTTTCCAATAGTGAAACCACTTGTTGGATTGCTATTGGAGGAACCCTTAAAGGTTACATGTAGAACCCGAAAACAATGGGTTACCCTTTTAGACAAGGTTCTTTAAAGCATATATGCAGAACCATGGCTTCACTTTCGTTTATAAATGCCTTGAGAGCTCAAGAATGGCACAGGAATAGTTTTAAGCGTTAACAATAAATCTAATATAGTAATTTTTACGATTAAAGTGATTCA
>JAOANJ010000003.1:2270747-2280747 GCA_026413345.1 Ariopsis seemanni | reverse complement strand
GAGCTCAGCTATTTTCCAGTAAGGATTCCAACCCTAGCGGTGTGTGTGTGTGTGTGTGTGTGTGTGTGTGTGTGTGTGTGTGTGTGTGTGTGTTAGATATCAGAGAGAAGACTACAGAAGTCTCTGGTTATAGAAGACGATTTGCGCTTTGAGGTCTTCTTTAAAAGGAAACTGCAGAAACTGATGCAGGAAGTGGAGGCAGAAGGACTCAACTGGGATTTAATGTGAGTACACACACACACACACACACACACACACACACACACACACACACTGGAACTGATGACACTTGAGTGTGCAATTGAGTTAAATTGCACAGTGCTGAATAATTAGAGGGATGGAAATGGAGAGATAATGAGAGAAAATGAGTGTCTTATCTTCTAATTAGATGAACAGTAAACTCTCTCTCTCTCTCTCTCTCTCTCTCTCTCTCTCTCTTTCTATCTCACTCACACACACACACACACACAGTTACATCGGGAGGAAGAGGATGCAAGTGGATGATCCGGAGAAACCAGTTCCCAACATCCACAACCTGGTTGAGGCCGACTATTCCTACTGGACACTGGGCTACATGATCTCATTACAAGGAGCCAATAAGCTGCTGAGGGCGGAGCCTCTGAGTAAAATGCTTCCTGTAGACGAGTTTCTGCCCATCATGTATGACAAGCACCCAGTGTAAGAGTTTAACACACTCGCTGTTTGTGTCATGGTGAAAAGGGATGAGTTTTTTAGCTTATTGTAATGAGTATTAACCCTCTGGGGTCGAGAGCTTCTCCGGCGAAGCTCAGCAGGTTTAGAATGAGTAGGTCATGTATTTAGATAAATATCTTCGCAAGTTTGTCATCATACAAGCATGATAAACATAGTGACAGAACCTTTACACTTTACACTTTCCTATGTGCCCACTGCCAAATAATATTATAGTTTTTAAATGACCTAAATTAGATGAAATATAAAACTTGTCACCTTCCTCAGTCACACCGGAGTCGGAGCACTGAGCGCGCAATTATGCATTCATAAAAGACTGTTCACATGGGAACGGCATGATAATCACTGTCACTCTTTCGGTTTCGATTGGTTTCTCTTTCGCCATGGGAACGCCCACCGTAAACAAGATAAAATATATCAGACATAGTTTACCCTATTTGGAGGTAAAACTTGTTGCGAGATGGCATGAGGATTTTATGCGCTTCAGATGATTCAGGACACGATTCAGTTAAATTTTGAGAACTGCAATACTGATGATGAACGGTGCCTTTTTTTAACTTCAACTCGATCTAGCCACAGATCAACTCGAGTAAGTGTAAATATTTCTTCTATTTCTGATGAGCAGATCAGCTGATATGTGTGCACTCTAGTGCATATACAGGAAACATGACTGAGCAGTTTTTCCAGAGTTAAAAGTATTTTCCTCAAAATAGTTCATGTTGCTCTTTAGAGAGGAAAATTTGGAGTTGGACTGGGAGCAAAATTACAGAGTAATTGTGTAACAGAGTTGACTGTGGCTCTGAACTGAGTAGAATAGTACAAGAGTTCATTTCAAGACACACTGAATCGAGTCAAATACCAAAATAAAGTCAAATAGCAGATACATGGTGTTGTAAAAATCAGTTTTAGAACTGTATTGGAATGTGTGAAAAAACATGACCTTACCCATTGGGACTTGACCTGATGGGATTAAGAGATGGCAGTGGGAGGGGTTTTCACTCTTCTCATTTAATGGAATGGAAATTTTTCACACTTCTTATTGAATACCCCTCCCACTGCCAACCCTTTATCCCAAAACAATAGGACACAAATTTCTTTGATGCCCAGTTAATTGTCCAAATCAGTGAAGCAGGTTTAAGTTTTTGTGCTTGATCCATTCCTAAGACTGAACAGAATCACCTCAAGTGACCAAAACAGTTCAACACAATGGGTAAGGTCATGTTTTTTTCACACATTCCAACACAATTCTATAACTGTTTTTTACATCTTCATTTAGCTGTTATTTTTTTTAAAGTACAATCATGACATACAGAGATATTATTGTAGCTGAACTTTTGCTGAATACAAAAAAGTCATATGACTTTGAAAATACTGCTTAGATTTGTTGAAATTGACAACAAAATCAGAGCATACTAAATCATTAGAATGCCAGAAAATACCCTCAGACCCCAGAGGGTTAAACTTCTATCTGTGCACATGATGTATGCACAAGTGTTCTTATCAACTGGTATTGCCAACAATGGCTAGAACTGGTATTGTTAAGATGGTATTGGTTTTCTGGCTTGTTGTACTGGAATGTGGTTACCTTGGGTGCGATGTCAATTCCAGCTCTGACTTTTTACTTCCCAGGTAAATGCAATGCACCATTACTCCTATAGGAACAGGGTTAATCAGTCACTTTAATTGATGGTAGGTTATCTACAAATTAGTCTTTAAGATGAGTTGGTTGCAGTAGGTTGATTTGGAACACTGCAACATCCCAATTATAAAAGGGTGTGAGTATACTTGTGCAACAAGGTTGTTATACATTTTTTTAAAATAATTCTTTTTGTTTTTCACTTTAATATATAATGTCAGAAATGCAAATGAGAGATGGATGTAAAAGCAGCAGAGAGTTTAATTAAGGAAAGATGGCAAATAAATCCAAATCGTGAAGCAAAGGCAGAGTCAGTGAACAGGTAATGGTCAGGCGAGACACAAACAGGATATCACAGGCAGAGACAAAGAGTGTAATTCAAAATATAGAACAATATTGATAACCAGGAAGTCAACACGAGTAATAAGGCTTGGTGAAGTCAGGCAAGAGAACACTAAGCATTTGCTTCATACAGTGATTAGGTGAGATTGGGAAGAGGTGTTAGTGGTAATCAATATTCCAGAGATGGAGGGCAGTGCCATGAAGGTTGGTATTTGTAGTCCACTGTGAACTCTGGGAAGTAGAGTCTTGAGCGCAAGCAAGTGCAGATGTGACATATAGGTTAGAATTTTACAATGAAGGAAGAAAAGATTCTGACCTGATTTGTCTTGGTTCCTTTTTTTTTTTTGCATCACAAAAAAATTATACTTTAAGAGGGATGGGTAGACTTTTTATATCCACTCAATATATAAAGATTTGCAGTAATCAAGGTGTGAAGAAAATGACAGCATGAATGACTTTTTCCAAATCTTGGTTGGAGAGGACTGGTTTGATTTTTTTTACAACTGCTTTGAGTGGATAAGAACTATTCTTGATGACAGAGTTACAGTGCACAATTCCAACAAGTTCCTGAGGGGGAAAAAAAGGGGATGATTTCAGAATTGGAGATGAAGTGGAATTCAGGAAAGTTAATCCAACTATCTAAGGCCCAATACAAGTTCTTCAGTCCATCACCTATTAGCCTGTTAGGAAAGCTCCTGTCTGTGCTGATGATCCGCATCTTCCAAAACTGCAGATTAGACAAACAGATGTACCAACATGTGTCCAACTCATCAGTGACTCAGCCCTCATCATCCCTCTGTTCTGTACTGCTGTCTTCCCTCCTCACCAAGAAAAAACACTGTTGGCTTCATCCAGCTGTGCAGTTCAGCTGTTCTGTGTCTTCATGAATATGTTTCTCCAGTCTTTGGAACTCTTCCATCACACCTTGAGACATCCATGATCTCATCTCATTATCTCTAGCCACTTTATCCTGTTCTACAGGGTCACAGACAAGCTGGAGCCTATCCCAGCTGACTACTGGTGAGAGGCAGGGTACACCCTGGACAAGTCGCCAGGTCAACATCCATGATACCTCACACAATAGAAATAGTTTCTTTCCCTCCTTTTTTCTTTCTTTCTCAGGCTGTGTACCAAGCATCTGTCTAAGCTTTAAAATCAACAAGGTGTTTACCAAAGAGAAACTTACCCCAGGCCTGCTGTGTTCTCTGCATGGGTTATTTCAACAACATCAGCCAATCCACCACTGAGGGCAGTTCTTGAGAGGTGCTTGGACCCTGTTGTTGTTGTTGTTGTTGTTGAAATCCTCTATCCAGTGCAGATCTGCAGGACCCTACAGATTGCCACATCTGGGTTTCTAATTGGTTTCCAAGTTTCTGATTGGACTATAATTTTGTCTTTGCTCATGTAGGTGTAGTATCATTATACATTCATCACCAGTGTTGTGATAATTTTTATTTTCCTTAAAAATGTTTACAACTTGGACTTACGAAGCAATTAAAACCAGGTTTAATATGACCAGGTTGCCATGGCGACCATTGTAATGGACTCCATTTATCTTCAAGGCCTCTGGAGAAGCCAGAAAGAAGGACAGATTGTTTATTACCTACGTGACCTCAGTGTACCATCTTCAGGGAGACAGAACATTTGAAAACTTTCAGCCAAGGAGGAGTAATTTCATCTGTGACCTGGGATGCTTCAGGAAAATAGCGTACTTTCAACAAGATCCAAAAGGGCTGATCCTAAATCTATTATTTTAATTTGAAACTCTTCAGTTCTTTTGATTATTTTACTCCACTCCACTCTTCGTTTCCCTCCTGACGGAGTCTCGGCTCTGGCCGACAGGTGCTGACATTGGGATTAATCTCTATTATCACAGAGAAATGAGATGTGATCAGACTCTGTGCAGATCTGCAGCAGTCATTTGACTTCGTTTTCTTCAAAGGCAATAGAAATAGTCCTTTCAGCTTCCTTCATTAACTGTTGTTTATAGAGATAGTTGGACAAAGAAAGAGACTGACAGACAAAAGGAGTAAATTCCAGTCTTCCTCAAGGCTGATAAAAAGAGATAGAAAGAGAAAAGAGAAGCAATGACTGTAAATCCTAATCAGGCTTTACAGGCTTGGTTGGGATTACAGGAGATGCATTTTGTCTGTCTCAGAGCAGTAGAGGTTCAGTGGGTGAGGCTTTAAGGCTACACAAGGTTGTGATTTCAAATCCCAGTAAAACCAAGCTAGCATTTTTGGGTCCCCAGCGGTATTCTGATATAACCCAGGTCTGCACTGGATGATTTTCAACCAGAATTCTTTGGTCGTGAGTTGAGTTGAGCTCAGTGGTTCTATCAGTGTGAGAAGTTTGTAATTAAAATGCAAACTAGCAGGAGTTTTTCTTCAGTAGGACACACTGTATTCCAGAGCAATCTATGTAGCAGATGTATGCTTGATCAATATCCTTCAATATCTTTGATCTTATCATTCAAACAAACAAAAATATGTCAAAATTGGTCATTAAAAGTCATATCAAATGCACACATTGAGATTTCATGATCTTGATTGAGTATTTAGTGGCTTCGTGTCAGGGTAGTGTGGAAATACACTACCCATCAGCCCCTGGACATCACATGAGCATGTCACTGATCACCTTCACCTGTGTCTCTTGAAGCACCCTATTTAATTTTTGTTAGGTGTCAGGTGATGGTCAAAGCCATCAAAAATCCGGTTGATGCATTATCATATTCTCTTAAGTATGGAGCTCCGTGAGCTCTGCTATCAGTTTACAGTCTGAAGGTGCCATTAAGAAGCTGCATAAGTCCACTGTGAATACACATAACTTTCTTTGTGTAAATATCAACTTTACTTTTGGATTTAATTCATCAATTTAATTCATATGGGCCTTGGTCAGTAACAGATACCAGCTCAATGTACTGTAATTTTTCATGGAGTGTCAGGTTATTAATGTGAAACATTTAAGAGTACATTATCATAAAATAATTACAAAATATTTCAAACCACACACACACACACACACACACACACACACACACACACACACACACACCCACCAACCAATAACACTACTGCTATCTGAGTCAATATCACAGCTAGGAGGTAAACAGTGAAAGCCACAAACTTACTCTCTGTGTTTGAACTGCTGTAAGAGTAAACACTCAGGGGGCATTAGATGGTAAATGAGTCTTAGCCTGAGCTCTGAAGGACAAAGCAAATGGCAGTGGGGGAAGAAAAAACACTACTTCCACCAGTTTGTCCGAAGCTGTCATTACTTTTACTATCAAGATAAAACAAACTTATTATTATTATTATTATTATTAGTAGTAGTAGTAGTAGTAGTAGTAGTGTTGTTGTTGTTGTTGTTGTTGTTTTGTTATTACTTTATTTTTGCTATTTTTTGTTAATTCTTTTATCATTTGTTCTTATTTTACTGTAATTTTAATTGTTAAAATAATGTTTTATTTTAGTGTTTTTTTATTACCTCACCTGCGATGGAGTAAGTGGGGCAATGTATTGTAATCAGTGCGGTTTGTTTTTTGTTTGTTTGTTTGTCTGTCTGCTAACAATCTAGCGTCTAGACGGTTGCACTGATTGACTTCAAACTTTCAGGTTAGGTGGGCAATGGTCCGTAGATTACCTGATTACATTTTGGGGGTAATCGGGTCAAGGTGAAGGTCAAGGTCACTGGAAAGGTCAACCTTTCGGTCAAAATAACATTTTCCATTATAACTCAAAAACGGTTGCCGATAGACAGATGTTTATTTTTATGAGCATATAGGAACTCCCACATGGCCTTTCATTTGGCACCATGATCTTTGACCTTGATTGACCCTGAAAAGTCAAACTGAAGGTCATGGGTTTTTAAAGGGCGAAAACTTTAAAATGGTTCATGATAGCTAGATGTTTACCATTATCAACATATAAGAAGTCCCATATGGGATTTCAGTTGCCGCCATGACCTTTGACCTTAAATAACATTGAAATGTCAAACTCAGGGTCAAGGATTTTCATAGGACTATAACCTGGCAGCTGATGATTGAGAAATATTACCATTATCAAGATATAGGTATAAAATAAGTGCTGCCGAGTGAGGTTTGTTTTGCCTGGCAGCACTTGTATTGTTTTCTTGAATCAGTATTCACTCATTGTACCTAATACAAGACCATCACATCACAGCCACCTAAGTGCGAACCTCCAGCTAGCAACTTCCAGCTTCTCAGGCCTGTCACCGTCACTGCTGGTTCATCGCCTTAGGTCTTCCTGCACCTCCATACCTTGCATGGTAAGTCAGGCAATTTATTGTTGTGCCCTCAATAAATGCCTCTAAGAGCTCATATTCCAATGGCACAAAAGATTGTGACAATCGGGAAGCTCCAAAACTGCCCTGCAGTGGCCTCTGACTGGATGATTCTGTTGCTTGTTGACTACTCAGTTCATCCAAGCACCAAGATGCCTTACTCATTGTACTGCAAGACTGTCTTATGCTTGAGTAAGACAGCACCGCTCTGCTGTCAGAGGTGCTCTATTTTCTGGGCAGGGGCCCTTACTGGGTGCTGTCAGCCGGAGCCACCTGAGCCTGGGACTCGTGTGGGGCAAGGTTGTAACTCTCTGTAGTAGTGATATGTCACTTATAGTGACATGTCCACTACTCACTACCCTATCACAGATATATTAGTACCCATCATTCTAACCAGAAGATAGTTTCCAATCCAAGGTAGACACCATTTTCATGCAGCATTAGCATGTTCCCATCAGAGGTGGACAATAATGAAGTACCTTTATTTGAGTACTGTACTTAAGTACACTTTGAGTATCTGTACTTTACTTGAGTATTTTTTTTTTGGAAACTTATGACTAACTTCACTACAGTTGAAAGATAAATATCGTACTTTTCACTCCACTATATTTCTATCAAGGTCCTTGTTACCCATTACTATGAAGCAGTTTTGAAAGTGGATGTTTTTTCTTTTCTTTTCTAAAACGTGGTGGTTTTTTCACAGGTGACACTGAGACAGCCTATCAGTAATCACTATGGTCACGTCACATCCATAGACTGTATAAAATCAAGTTCAGTGATTTCTCAGCAGCATTATTTGAACATGATCAGTTGATGGCCAAATAGAAAGAGACGGTTCTTCTGGAGAATGCACGCACCCATGACCATACCTAGAATCCATATTTCAGCCTTCTAAAAGGATTAAAGATTCATTTTGTTTTAATTGTTTGCTTTGTTTGCCTAAAACGAACCATATAATGGCCTACAAAAACTCATCGTCCAACCTGCGGAAGCATATTGAGATATATAAACATTTTATTCCAAGAGAAAGCTTGCAATGATGTTGTGTGTGCTTTTATAGCTAGCGATAATGTTGCAATAGCTATGCAGTCTGGTTAGTCAAATGACTTTCGATGGATTTGCCCACCCAGTTGCCATAGCCTTGTCCACGGCTAACATTAACACATAGCTAGTTAACTTGAACACTGTTAGCATGTAAAAATGGAGTTATGCTAACATGAATTACGTTAGCTTATCTGAAGTCCTTTCAGAAATGTGTTTTAGCATAATAAACCAAATAAACAATGTAGAAATCTGTGTTTATTCGTGTTTTTAATGGTTCTACAAGCTAGTCAGTAAATCCAGTCAGTTGCTTCAGAAGTATTAAGTTTTGTAAGTGTTGTGGCAATAATGCAACAATGCGTTGACAGAAAATGTACTTTTAATACTTAAGTATTTTAAAAGCAAGTACTTCAGTACTTTAACTTCAGTAAAAATTTGACTGGATAACTTTCACTTGTATCGGAGTAAAATTTGACCAGAGGGATCTGTGCTTTGACTTAAGTAATGAACTTGGGTACTTTGTCCACCTCTGGTTCCCATCATACCTGTTTTTAAACAGTGAAGCAAGAGAACATTTACCTTATCCTGCCTTTAACCCAGGTCTACAGGGTACCAAACCTGCATCCTGAGCCAGGCTTGTTGGTATGGCAGTCAGAGCACATACTCAACTGTAGTGACAGGCACTCCATCACACTGCTGTCCCCTTCAAGAAGCAGGCCCACAAGCTTCACGTGCAGGCATCCCTCACACATCCCCCAGCCGTACTTCTCCCATACCAGGGTGCCCCACACACTCGTGCTTCACCCATCTCTGGGGTCCCTTGCACAGGGGCCACCTATCCTGGGGGTCCCTCGCACACCTCCAATGACCTCCTGGCAAGCCCTCCCACTTCTGACACCATCTGTATTGAAGTAAGAGATCAGTCACCTTGTCCTGCCTTGAACCCCGGTCTACAGGGTAGCAAACCTGCATCCTGACCACAACACCAAAGAGCCATGCTCATTGGTATGGCAGTCAGAGCACATACTCAATTGTAGTGATGGGCACTCTGTCACATAGGGCTACATCCATAAACCATTAATCTGTAGAACCCCTGAGCACTTTTTTTTTTTTGTAAAAATACCCTGTTGAATTATTGAATGATTCTGAAGATTCCAAGTTTGAACCAAAAACCTATTATCTTAAAGACTAGCTAGTCAACAATTAACTTTTCCATTCTTCTTCATTTATTGCAATGGTTTTTCACTCTACAGCCTTTTTCTTTTTCTACCGCTGAGCTTCAGGTCATTATGATGCCCCAATGGTACATTTTTAACTCCGGTACCTTTCAACTTTTATTCTTTGTTCTTTTAAGTCTGCAAAAATAGAGCCCCTGACTCCCAGAACCAGAGACTCTCTGCAGGTTTTTCACAGAAAAAGAGCCAAAAAAAATTTAAACCTAAAAGCTCTTAGTGAGACTGCTTAGACCAGTGAGCTGAGCCAGTGTGAGTTATGAACCTTGTTTAAGGCTTTCTGGCAGTTTTTGGGTGCCTGCAAGAAAAACTTTTGATTGATGGGTATTTACTTTTCTTTGCTTTTTACCTGAGGAAAAAGAAAAAAAAATCCTACCACTGTTCGCCCATTATGTTGTTCTGAAACTACTTTACCTGCATTGACATTTTGACAATCTGATTACAGACTGAATTGTTTCGGCTTATGTTTGTTTCACTATGGGACGTAGCTACGGTACCAGTCAAGAGTTTGTACACCCCTACACTACTCATTCATAGGTTTCTTTGTATTTTCTACATTGTAGAACAACACTGGAGACATCAAAACTATGGAAAAACAGATAGGACATATTTGGTTATGTGGTTAGCACTGTTCCTAGAAGGTCCTGGGTTCGAGCCCCGTGGCCGGCGAGGGTCTTTCTGTGTGGAGTTTGCATGTTCTCCCCGTGTCTGCGTGGGTTTCCTCCGGGTGCTCCGG
>JAOANJ010000003.1:2174100-2184165 GCA_026413345.1 Ariopsis seemanni | reverse complement strand
TCATTTTGTCTCTCATAGTTGAAGTGTACCTATGATGAAAATTACAGGCCTCTCTCATCTTTTTAAGTGGGAGAACTCACACAATTGGTGGCTGACTAAATACTTTTTTGCCCCACCGTATATTTATTAATGAATTTATTTATTTATTTATTTATTTATATTTAGGGTGACTAACATCAGTCCAGGGACAGCAGATGCAAAATAGCCTTTTGGCTAATTCTGGCATACTTACATTTGTTTAAATGTTTTATTAATGTGCATTGTCCCTGATAACTAAACCTTTAAATAAATAAATATGGGTTATGTACATAATATGCACAGTGGAGACATAAAGAGATTACCACAGACAATCCAGTATAATCCAGATTCAGAAGACTGAAAGAAACATGAAAGTTTAGAAAAAGGGAAATATCTTTTTTAAAAAAGCATTCTTAATCAAATCCATTAAACCTTAAAATGACAATCTGATCCTGCAGTATAAAGTGATAACGTGTTCTGTGTTTGCAGTCTTCTTAATGCACAATTTGAAACAAAAAAAGGAGGAACGGAAATGTGAATTTCGAAATAGAAAAAAAAAAGGTTTCAAATATCGCAAAAGTTTTTAGGCTCGTGTGAAGTGGTTTCTCAGACGATTCGATAAAGCAATATTTAGCAAAATTGAAACGGAAACATTTTTCACATTGAAGTTACATGACATGGCTCAAAGAGCAAATGGAAACGTGACCTTTCTGAAAGAGAGAGACAGAGAGGAGAAGGGGGGAGAGAGAGATTGGAGAGCGAGAGGTGAGAGAGACAGACAGACAAACAGAGAGAAAGAGGAGAGACAGACAGAGGAGAGGGAGAGAGACAGATAGAGGCAGACAGACAGAGAGAGAGAGGCAGACAGACAGAGAGAGAGACAGAGAAAGAGAGGCAGACAGACAGACAGAGAGAGAGACAGAGAAAGAGAGGCAGGCAGACAGACAGACAGAGAGAGAGAGGCAGACAGACAGACACAGAGAGAGAGAGGCAGGCAGACAGACAGAGAGAGAGAGAGCTCTGTAAGACAACAAAACTGTAAAGTATTGCTTCTGTTTTGAGTAACAGAAACCAAGCTACAGTCAAGAGTCAAAAATAACACAAGGTTCTAACTTCTTAACTGAGCATTTTATTTTCTGAAATCTTTTGCTACCTTCAAAAAAAAATGAATTTTGATTTGAAGTGCACTTTAAGCCATACAAAAAAAAAAAAATTCCACTGTGCTGTTTTTCAGACATTACAGAAATTGGAAATCATGTAGCATGCTTCCTTGGACACGCAAATCAAATCAAGTAGCAATCAGCCAAATTTCAGTTTTATTTTTTTATCCATTCCAAGAAAGCATCTTGCCTTGTTTATGATTTTGTGTTGTTTTGTGTTGTAATGAAGCGTTTTATCCGAGTCCTCCAGTCCGACACATTTCAGGATCAGATTGCGAACTGAGCAGCTTGTTCTCCTCTGGATTAAAAGTGAAAAGCATTTATTTTTAAAGTAAAAAATAAATCACCTGTTTTGATTTTATTAATACGTGCTAATTATGATCATGTGACTCGTCTGAGTTCAAGTCACACTCATACGTGAGAAAGAAGTTCTGCTTTTAATTTGCGGTTGTTGAGTTAATTAAGGACAAATCTTTGAGTCACATATTACAGAAACACTGTGGAAATTTTAATGAAGATGGAATTCTGTCATTAAACGCAGAAATTCATCACAGCAAAATTCTTGATTATTTAAAATGATGTAATATTATATTATGGATATCAGAGGCAGTTTTACCATAAGGCGAACCTAGGCAGTTGCCTAGAATCTGTACCAAATCAGCCCCCTGTAGGGGCCCCCTCAGTCTGCCCCTCCATGGTGAACACCTTAAAAACAAGTACTACCTTATTTTGTTACTTTTGTTAAGTAGCCGTACATTTATATTAAAAAAAAAAAACCCACCAAAATCGCCTCAGAATGCCTGGAGGGTATAAGGTGGAGGGCCCCATGTTTGTATTTTGCCTAGGGTCCCCAAATGTCTAAATCCGCCCCGATAGATATTAATTTGATGTGATGCAGGAAAATAGAGAGGAAATGCAGCTGAGGTTTTGTATTAACTGTTCCAAAAAACAGTCATGTGGACGAATTGGTGTGTAAGAGCTGAGTGTGTGTGTGTGTGTGTGTGTTTGATTAGTTTTCGGATATGATTTTAAGCATCGTATTGAGAGGTCAAGTCACGCAGTTTGAGCCGAGACGAGGTGTGAATTGTACATTCAATTCACATTTCACTTTAAAGGGTTAATACAGTAAGCGTGTGTGCATGCGTGTGTGTGTTTGTGTTCTCAGACTGCAATGAGGAACCTGGTGGACTCTGGCCGCTATAACACTGGCCCGGACTTCACCGTGATCTTACAGCCGTTTTTCAGAAACCTGTCCTTTCCAGTGCTGCCGGTAAAAAAAATAAAAATAAATTGTTTAAGTACAGATCTTTTTCTTTTTTCTTTCCTCTTAGTATATAGTTTTTATTATAAGCATTCATTGATTTCTTGATACTGCACCAAATATTATGTTTGTACAGTCTGTTTCTGATTTTAAACAGATTTATACCCTCCAGAATAGATGGCCCTGTTTATAAAATTAAACAGAAATGATTTTTAAAATAAAACACAATCATTTGAAAACAATTCCAGCACAGAATCATTTCAACAGGAGAAATGATCTAAATCCAGGGATGTAGACCACATTAAGAATATACCAGTATTATGCAGACACAAGTGTTTTACTGGGAAATACGCCACTCATATTTTTCATCCGAGCTCCATCCGGGACATGGAGAACCAAAACTGTGACATAAATCTCTATACATCACTCGTGAGGAAATAAAAAGAAAATCACATGTTGGCTTGAAGATATGAAGTTTATCTTCTTGTGTTGAAAAACTCACATTTTTCGTACGAAATACATCGCGGCTCTGAGTGACATATTTAAATAATATTGGCTGGATTTTTTCCATGGTATATCAGATATAGTCCATTCAGCTAGCATGATATTGAACAAGTCAAAGACGAGTAGCTGAATAGAATATATCTGATAGACCATGAAAAAAAGCCAGCCGATATTATTTAAATATGTCACTCAGAGCCGCGGCCATGTTTGTTTACAAATTGTCAGTCACTCACTAGCGCAGATGTTTTACATTTCCGACATATGATGTCATGTTGTCTTGACAACTATGCAATATTGTAAACCATATTCAACACTCATTCTCCATTGAGTAGAGTGACATAATACATGTAGGATGAGTAACAATATTGCATGCTATCAAACCAAATGAATGAAACCTGCTAGAAGGGAATAGAACGCATGTTTTTATTCCATCAAAAAAGTGTCCTGTATGTATAATAATTCCTGATATTTCACTCTCATGACTCCCAGTGTTTTTCCCGGTGACTTATCAAAATGGCGAACCGGTTCAAAATTAAAATTATTTTGATTAACTTACGTTTTTTTTTTTGTGGATCTGTCCATATAATATAAAGAACATTACATGATGTTGTGAATATATAAAGTTTATCTTCTCATTCGCTTCACTCATTTGTGATGTATACATTCACCACTCGAAGATAAACTTCATATCTTCACGCCACTGTGTAACTGCCTCTATATAATCATGACCAAGATCTTGCTATGTGTTATAAAGCAGCTGATGATTTTGAAACTGGGGTTAAAGTTACAGTATTATTGTATGTTGTTTTTTAATACAGAAATGTGTCCTTGTTTTGTGAAGGGTCCCAAAACTTCTGGAGGGCTCTGTTCATTTTAAACCCATTTTCTTCAGAATTTTTAAGTTAAATGGTCATATCAGGTGTTCAGTAAAATGTCTGTACCTTCCTCAGGATGGAAGGCCTGACCACTCCTTCTTTTCTGCCGATTGTTTCCATCTCAGTAAGAAATTTCACGCTGTCATGGCCCAAGGTCTGTGGAACAACATGGTGAGTTCGACAGAAATATTCACAGTAATACAGGATTCACTGTTATTCAGCAGAACTGCAGCAGTGCATTGAGAATATCTCACTCACACAAGTTTGTCATATTTATCACCGACAGTAGATTGATTTGGAGAATCAATCTAATGCATTATTTCAGTGTAGAGTTTGCATCATGAGTCAAGTTGAGCACCACGACCAAAATATCATATCACAATATATACAGTACCAGTCAAATGTTTGTACACCCCTATTCTAGTCATTCATAGGTGTTTCTGTATCGTGACTATTCTCTACACTGTAGAACAAAACTGAAGACATCAAAACTATGAAATAACATCCGGAACATATGTGGAAGTACATAGTAATCAAACAAAAGTGTTAAAAAAAACAAACTATCTTTAATATTTTAGATTTTTCAAAGTATCCAGCATTTACCTTAATGGCGCTTTGCACACTCTTGGCATTATCTTAACCAGCTTCATGAGGTAGTCACCTGGAATGCTTTTCAATTAACAGGTGTGCCTCATCAAAAGGTAATTAGTGGACAAGTTTCTTGCCTTCTTAATGCGTTCGCAATCAAACAGTAAATAGTAAATCATAAAAATACTAGAAGTAAATAGCTCTATTCAACACTACAACTGTAGTAATCTATACACATTAGGTGAAGAATTGAACAACTAAGTAAAGAGAAATTACATCCATCATTACTTTAAGACATGAGGTGACTTTTAATTAATACAAATAAAGAAAAAACATTGAATTAGTACACGGTGTGTCAAAACTTTTCACTGGTACTGTATGTGTCACAATATACAGTGCCTTCCACAATTATTTTTTATTTTGATTTTGACTGTTACATTCGTTTCTTAATTCTGCACCAAAACCCAGTAGTCTTCATTATGTTTTTGTTTTTAATCTGAAAAGTGCTCTCTTATGGAATATGCTGCTCAGATACAAACTATTTTTCTGTAACATTTAATTTTGTGCTGGAAAAAAATGAACATTTAGACTCAAAAATGTTTTTGTACTGACTCGATAATGTAGAAGTCATAAAATAGAAATTTATAACCAAGTTTGTATGAAAAAAATAGGGGGGCTAAGACTTTTGCACAGTACTGTGTATATATATATAATGTTTTCTATATAACATTTGTTGCCCAACAACTTTGCTCTTTTCTACATAGTAATAGCAAACAAAGATGTACAATATTTCAGTTGGGTTTGTTGAAGCATCTTACAGTATTAGCGCTGGTTGAAGTGGTAAATGACGTAATGCACAGTACTGTATTTTGTATATGATGTGTGTGTGTGTGTGTGTGTGTGTGTGATATCTCTGCTTCAGCTGGAGCCTAGAAACAGTAAAACCACATCTGTGGACTTCAACGAGGGCATGGCTTTGAAGTGTCCTTCTGAGGTCAGCTGTTTTCCTTATCATTTCTTTCTCATCCTCGTAATGTCAAACAACTGATGTTTGTCCAAAATGTCTGAGGGAATGATGATTATAATATGACAAGTGCTTCATTTTCATTTCTTTATTTTTATAATGTATTCATTTTATCATTTTAGAGTGAACCTTATTTTTCAACCAATAGGGACAGTGGATTGCAATCTTTAGCCATGGCCAGAACTGCGGTGAGTAAATAACCCCGACATCATCCAGCCATTGAAGGAATGAATCAGTATTATGACAATCATAGTTCAGCGCTGTACATGATATGTACAGAATTCTGGATTCTGATTGGTCAGAAGGTCTTGATTAATTTTCTCTGATTAACATTGCTCATTCTGATACGTCATCATTTCTATAGTAACAGCTCATTCACAGGGATGTCTACAGCATGTAAACTGATTAAAATAACATATGTAGTTGCTGGTATGGTGAAGTTTTCTGGAAGGAAATGTGTAACAGTCAGAGTTTAAATGTTTTCCGAGATCTTCAGGACAGATGAGTTTTTCTTTGTGTTTTCCCAGTGACATGATTTTTTTTTTTGACAGAAAAAAAACAAGAAGCTAGTAAAGGAACAACTGTAACTATAAGTGGATACAAAGTATATAATTCTTTAATAAATATAAAATGCGTATTTGTGAGTAAATTGTTGTGGTGTAAGAGAAACAAATTAATCAACATACATCGTAGAAACAGTCACACCGCTTCATCACACCACCCCATCACTGATTAGTTTCCTATAACTGCACAACATGGAGTGTTTTATTCCTTATTTATTTCATTCTTTTCTCTACTGTGTGTTGTGTGTGTGTGCAGAACTGGGGCAGTGACTTCTCATGCATGAACACGGCTCCCTCAGACACTGTACCTACCTCAGGTGAGTGCGAAATTGGTGGCCATTAGCTTCCCTTTACATGCTAACTACAATAATCTTGTAGCTCCAACAAGCAGGCGAGTGACTGCAGACAGATCTGTCTATCTTTCCCAGTTCACAGGTTGCAACCAGGAGACATTAACATCGTCGCTGCTCTCGGAGACTCCATAACTGTAAGCTGAACGCAAATTTGTGTGTATTACCTTGTTAACATGACAGAATACAGATGCACAGTGTTTTTCTGTCAGGCTGGTTTTGGTGCCAAAGCTGAAAACATCCTGCAGCTGCTGAACGAGATGAGGGGAGTGTCCTGGAGGTGAGTTAAATGATGCTCTTGTCCAAATCTAATCCCCACAACCAGATAACTTCCCATCAGTTGGTTCTATTTCTAAAGTTCTGTGTGTTTTAATTGACAGCATTGGCGGTGATGAGACTCTGGAAACCGTCACTACACTACCAAGTGAGTATACTGACTTTTTAGCATTTGGCTAGTTTATATGGTCATTGTATTAATATCATGCTAGCTAACAATTGAGAGATTAGGATTAAAGCCAATGTTAGCTAGGCTCAGTTTTTAAAAAAAATTCCTACATTATTCAGTTCTTTGGTGAAAACAGCTCTAATTTATCATTCAAAACTAAAACAAGAAGGGCACTCGATAAAGTAGAGTGTATACCTCCATCAAGCCACATCTTATCAACATCAAAATAAAATGATTTGTACCTAGGATAATACTAAAACTGTCCACCAAATTTCATCAAAATCTGTTCACTACTTTTTGAGTTACATTGGGAACAGAGAAAAAAATCCTGGATCCGCATATATATATCTGGATTCGCATCAAAATGTACTCAATTGTTCCTTGGCCCATGACTCTCCTTTCCTCCAAATTTCATCAAAATACGTTCAGTACTTTTTGAGTTATGTTTGGAACAAACAAACAAACACATAACCAAAAACATAACCTCCTCCAACAAAGATGGTGGAGGTAATCAGTGTTTTTCAAAATTTGAAGTTGAATGACACCTCTTCTTCTTCTTCTGTGAGTGTTTCTTCTACTTTTCCTTTAATACATAAATAAATATACACATTTATACTGTTGTTGCCAACACTTTTTACAGGAAAGTAAAAGTCACTAGATGATGACATCAACCAATTTGCATATTCATTGGGCCTCATGTAAGAATCACTCATATGAACTGATTCGTTCTTAAGTTCCTTATACAAGTGATTTAGGAGAACTTGCTGTATTTACCAATCTTCGTGTATCTTGAATTTTCTCTTAGGCAGGAATAGAATTTACAGGTGTTCCAGACCTGTTGTAGGAGTCATGTGCAGTTAGTCTGCTGTTTTCTACAATGGCGATCAGTGATTGGCTTTTGAGAGCGATGGCAATCACTGACTGGCGTTTGGGGGGATGGCGATCAGCAATTGGCGTTTGGGAGCGATTGGTCAGTGATTGGTCATTACAAACCATTTTGTCATTGAGTTGACTCTCAAGTTGTAGAAACCAGCAGCCGCGATGTGAGCTGGAGAGCCGTATCAAGTGCAGGACAGTCACTAACAGCTACTCAAAAAGTCAGTAGATTTGTTGCTGGGCTCTCTTTTGAAATAAAGACTGTAAAGGGATTTAAAAAGTCAACACTTGTTGTCATTTGATTCTGATGATAATTACTAAAGTAAATATTTGCTCTCTTGTAGACATTCTGAAAAAGTTCAACCCAAATGTGTTCGGCTTCTCACAAGGATGTAGCAAGAGACCCAATGGCTTCAATATGGCCGTGAGCGGAGCTAAAGCAATGTGAGATACACACACTCACATACACACTCATACTCTTGAACTCAAGGTCCTGAGGTTCATGTTTTGTGTCTAATTTGTGTTTGCAGTGATATCCCAGGCCAGGTCAGGGACTTGGTGGAGGCTCTAAAGAACAGCACAGTGAGCTTCTGCTTTGTCTTCTCACTTTATTGACTGGGACAATAATGTAGACATTTCACTTCTACCTGTGTTCATTTTTATTTTTTACAACTCAGTATATCTGATGAATTTGTGCCAAATGCTTTCCATCCAGCCTTGTGACCTTTAAAGGAATAGAAAATGCAAAGTAAATACATGCATGGGTTGGTAGCTTGTAATATTGAGAGCCCATAAGAAAAGTTTCAGGCATGTTTAACCATTTATAAGAAAAGTTATGAGCGTTTTTGTATCGCTGCTGTAATGCCACCAGGAGGCTGCCATGTTGTCTGCTGGAAGGGTGATGCATGACATCATTTGGGTGCAAGGCTGAGTGTGGCTTTTCAGTACTGAAGGGGTAAAGTGAAAGGTCTACTAAGGTGACAGTGTCGATTTTTTCACTATACATCTCAAATAGTGTATTAATGAGCTGCAACCCTGACTTATGGACAAACCTGAACTCTTTACCTGTAAAATGAGGCTGAAACTGTGTTATACTACTCGTTAGCACGCTTAGCATGCTCTCGACTCATTCATGAAAAACTTGATCAAGACATCACCAGACTAGCCTACCGTAATTACCGTAGTAGGCAGTCCAACCCCCATGGCAACGCAGAAAGAGGGTAAACAAACACTGCTTTACTATACAGGATTCACGTGAACATTACAGCAGGATGCACTTGTATGAAAAAAGGCGGAAATATTGCCAGAAACACCCAAGCTGCTGGTATGGTATGGATTTATTTGGTAAAATTCATACATGTAAAAGATACAGTATAAATAGCACCAAGGATAACACAAAGTATAAAATACACTTATTTCCAATGTGGTCCTCTTGATGACAGCAGGAAACAAAATATAAGAGACCATAATAAATTGACAAAATTGTAGAAACGATGAAAGTCGTTAACAAAAACTATATATGCTAACTATAATTATCACAGAGTACAACTAGATTACAGAAATAGTACCAAAATGATTAAAAATTAGTTATAAAACTGGGTTTGGAATTTACTCCACAAAAACTTTCACCTGTTTCTTAAAATGATCACGTGTTTGACTAGATTGCAGCGATCGAGGTCGGCTATTCCGCAAACAAATTCCTGTATGCCTAAAAGAACTCTGAATGGTTTCTGTAAAGTGTGGCGTCACTTACAATACACGGCCGTGTTCGACAGAATGGACCATAGCGCCAGTGATGTTCGTTCACTTATTTCCTCGAGTATTTCGGACAATGACACGAATAACGATCATCATGATAAACAAGCATTACCGTATCAATTGGTTAGACACAAGTGAACAATATTTGTAGAGTTGTTCTAGTCAGTCATTACCAAGGCTTTTCTGACAACACTAAGTCAAAGCAAGACGTCCAACAAACACCAAGCTGCTTAGCTGCATCAGCAATTATTACGTTTGTGCCCAAAGGAACTCAAAATAAAACATCACACTTAATTAAAAAGTTAGGGAAGCCATAAAAAGTGTTTTCTTACCATTTGAAGTTCTCTTTTGTGGACTACTGACAGTGTTGTCATGTTTGTCTTGTCCGCTTTTTGGCCGAAGATGGTGGGAACCACATCTGGATTCAGTGCTGGCTTGTACGGTATTCCGAATGCCGGTGCATCCGAGCTGTTTGAGTGAAGCAATTTTCTTCAAAATATTCCGAGCACACGAGCTGCGTGAAGCAGTGTTTGTTTACCGTCTTTCTGCATTGCCGCAGGGGTCAGCCGTGCGGGACCACAATGGGGGTCATGGGTTTTTATTTTTATATATATATATATATATATATATACACACACACACA
>JAOANJ010000003.1:2122981-2134629 GCA_026413345.1 Ariopsis seemanni | reverse complement strand
AAGGATGCTGAAGACAGGGAGCAATGGAGACGAAAGATCCGCTGTGGCGACCCCTAATCAGGAGCAGCCAAAAGAAGCTCTATCGCTTAGTCATGATTCATCCAACAGCCATTAAATTCATTTCATAGTTCAGACCAATTCAGCCAACACACAAACACACACGTCTATCCATTACTCATCTTTTTTATGTGCTAATGTGGCTCAGTCACACTGGCATTTTCTTGGCTGGTTTACCTTTGCTTTTAAATTTTGAATAAATGAGCAGTAAATTATTCTTAAACACAGAAATAAAAATAACTTTGGCTATATGAATATATTTAAATATTAATACATACAGTAAAATTTAAAAATATGTAAATAAGTACATTTAAAATTTTTCCTGTCACGGCCAGTGTGTCGCGCAATGATGACGTTTTTCCAATATGGCGGAGCCGGTGAAGGCCCGATTAAATGTTGAGGCTAAGAGTGATTTTAGTCTCATTTTTAGTCGTAAAAATGTTTTATTGGTAATTTAGCAACACATCTGAGGGAAATGTTGATGTTTCTACTCTCACTCTGTCTTTACATTTTGCGTCTAAAATACTTTTTTAATCCAACCTAAATACGGGCCACGTTTCCCAGTTGCCTAGCAACAGTGATGTCTTCACATCTTAAAAACACAAATTATTCATCATTAAATTTGCAGATGATGACACATTTGCAACCGTGGGTTTGTGTGGTTATTTTGTGACATAGTATGTAAATATATAAATAATACTACTGTCGTGTATTTTAATTTGAAAAAAATTATTTGAAAAATACACCTGCATGAAATTTGCTCGACTTGATTTCAGATATCAGATTAAGCGTTTTAGAAGTCATTAAACTGTGCTTGTTATAACTTTTATGAAAAAATACATGAAGAAAAGTTTTTTTAAAAATTAATAAATCCGAAAGAGAGACGGTTATGTAGAAATTAACCTGTATATCCTCCAAGACAGCAGGGGGCGATGTGTCTCCCTGAAACGTTGCTTCTACGAGGGTTTCGTCCTAAATCGCCACCTATTGTCCGCAAAGCAGACTAAGTATAACATAGAACACATGCATATACGTCAGACCCTAGTTATGGTACCTATGTAGGAAATAGAGAGATATTTGGGATTTTTCCAGACTTCTGACTGTGTGTTGTTTTTCCGGCTGAAGATGTGTCACTTGAACACAGTTGAAGTAGAGAAAACAGTTTGCAGCACATCTTCCAGCTTTATGACTTAATTATTATACTAAATTAACTAGAAAACATTTTAGACACAAACTTTTCTCCCTCTGTGACATTCGGTCACAGTTTATCGGTTGTCTGACAAGTCATTAATGCTCGGGTTAGCTGCTCATTAGCCGCAGTTAGCTCTCAGCGCTCTTTAATTCAGGATGTCCTGCAGTTTGCTGGATTTCTGCCGCGTTCAAGAACTCAAACAAGTCCGGGATTTTCTCTTCCACAATCAGAAAAATCCCTCCACAGATGACAACAAAGAGCAAACAGGTAATGCTGAGCCTAACTAGACAGATGGCAGGATTCAGGAATGGCGCATTTTAGTTAGCTGTCAAGCTAACCCCTTTTTTCAGTAACAAAATATTCTATTATCAATAACTTTATAAATCGTGCATTTAGATGTTGAATAATTATAAATGTTGCTCAATAATCTAGTTAAAGGAATGACAACATTTTAACTGTGGAGCTAATTGTGTTGTTTGATAAGACTCTAGTGAATCGATTCTTATGAACTAATAAGTTTCTACATGAAACTTTCATGTTTGATTTGAGTTTGACTCACTACTCAGTGATTTCATATGAATCAAATTAGAACATTTATCTAGCTGACAAATAATAATGTGATACGACTCATACTCGTGAATCGATTCTTATGAACTAATGACTTGGTGCATATATTAGTACAGGAGTTTGATTCATTACTGAGTGATTCATATGAATCAAATTCGAGCATGTCAACATTAGCTGACGAATAGTGACTCACTAGTGAATCGATTCTTGTGAACTATTTTGTGCATAGATTAGTACAGGAGTTTGATTCATTTGACTCACTACTCAGTGATTCATATGAATCAAGTTAAACATGTCAACATTTAACTCACTGGCTACTAGTGAAGTGTGATACGACTCACTTTAGTGAACCGATTCTTATGAGCTAATAAGTTTGTGCATGAGTTTGAGTCATTTGGATCACTGGGTAGTGAGTCAAATGAATCAAACTCATGCACAAACTTAATACTTATTAAAAATGAAAGGTTTAGAGTGCGTGCTGTGGCAAAATAAATGACTGAACAAACCATTGTACACACTTCAGGAACCTTTTTAACATTAGTAAAGTATTTAATGATCAATGAAAATGAATGGTACAGAAAATATATATTCAGCATTCTTCATGGTGAGTAACAAAACCACTGACACTTGGAATGCGCAATCTGAGATACAGATTACGGCACTATTACGCAATCTGAGACACAGATTTAAGGTGTCCTTTTAATAGTCAAGCTGAATAAGCAAAAAGAAAATAGTCGTGATGTCATCATCAACGTGGTGAAAAAGACATAATTAAGGCATACAAAGAGAGAGTAGTTCTTTATTCGTGATTGGGAATTGATTCACTAACACAGTCATTCATTTGTTCACTTCCAGAGTTTATTCTGCAGAATGCAGTTTGTCAGTAAACTGCTTTCACAGTCGGTGTACACTTAATGTATTCACATGCCCACTTGGTTATAACGTCAGTGTTAGACTGGGAGAGAGAGAGAAAGAGAGAGAGAGAAAAGTGATGTGAGTTCTGCTGCACTGCAGTGACAGAGAGATGGAGGGAGAGAAGGTTTGCCCTTTACTGAATGAGTCATCTTGTACAAGGGCACAAACAGATCACTTTCTCGCTCTCTCTCTCTCTCAGAGAAAAAGTGAGACAGACAGCAGTAAGACAGCAGTGCTGTTTTTGCATTAACATAGAATTGGTGTTTAAACACACACACACCCTGTAGAGTACACAAAAGATGATTCTGATTCTAAAAGAATGTCTGTCTTGATATCAGACCAAATATATCTCTGTGTGTCTTTTTTTTTTTTTTGTATCTGTCTGTCTGTGTTTCTGTAGACAGGGAACTGCCTCCCTGTCTACCTCTCTCTGTCTGTCTGTCTGTCAGCTTATCCGTCACCCTCTGTCTGTTTACCCGTGTCTTGACTTGTCTGTCTGTATGTATCTGTATATTAACACTCTCATTAAATGTAGTAGCAGAACAAAACTCAAAAGCAGAACTCTCTCTTTCTGTAGAGACAGAGTTAGCGTGGGATGACTCAGACTGGGGCTCCTGGGAGGCAGCAGAAACCAAAGAAGATGGAGCCGTGGTCTGTGCTTTGTTTCTCTCTCTCGCACACACGCGTGCACGCACCACTGCTGACACATCAACATTCAGTTTATGAGAATATAAGGGAATTTAAAAATAAGTCATAAATATTGGTTGGTTCGATAAATCCTGAGGTGATTTGTTTCACACCATGAAAATTTTATAAAGCATTCTCTCTTTCCATCTTTTATCATTTGTCATCCAGTTATCCTCAACATACAGACTGTTTATTGCTTCTTTTAAATCTCAGCTGAAAACTTTTCTTTTTAAACAATGTTACTACGTTATAAAGAGGCCTTCAGTGTGGGGAACTTGATTGATTGATAGGCAGAGAGAAACAGACAGACATAAAAAGATGGACAGACAAATGGCTGATCAGAGGGAAGGAGGGAGGGAAGGCGTGACGGATGGATGGAAGGAAAGAGGGACAAAGGGAGACAGGGATGGAAGGAGGGATGGACAGACAGAAGGAAGGAAGGAGGGATGGGCAAAGGGAGGGAGCAGCACCAAGAAGATGTATGAATGAAAAGATGTCTCTTTAGCGTATAAGCTACAAAACAAATCACTTGAAGGCGGGGCAAATGGAGGGAGGGAGGGACGGATGGAAGGCGGGGCAAAGGGAGGGAGGGACAGATTGATGGATAGATAAGTATTTACATTGTGTGTTTATCCTTTACTCTCTTTAATGTATTCTGTATGGACTTGACTTTCTCCAGCCTGATGTCCAGCAGAACAGCGCCCCCTGGCTGCAGGACTGCATGATCGCTCTGTCACCGTGCTCAGACCTGCTGGTCATCGCTCGAGACCACAAGGCTGCATTCCTCTCTGGTATACACACACACACACACGCACGCACGCACGCAGGCATATTCATACACTGGAGGATAACTGATCTCCATGTTCTTTGGCAGCGAAATGGCAGACAGACGCCGCCGGAAAGGAGGAGATGACGCTGGCTGTGACCTGGAGTGGCACACTGAGCTCTGAGGACGGGTGAGATGGGATGTAGGGATGAGATTAAAAGAATAAGAAGGAGAGAGAAATGAGCATGAAAGGGGACCGTGTAATAAAGTGGCAGAAGAAAAGGAGTTGGTCTTTCATATAATGAGGAAAAACAGCAGCAGGGAGATGTGTGAATGAAAAGATGTGTCTCTTTAGTGTATAAGCTACAAAACAAATCACTTGTAGTCCAAACATGACGGTAAATCTGAGCTTCACTGCAGGTCACAGCCGTGATTCTGTTTGAATTGAGAATTTAATGATTCTGATGTTTTTTGCACACAGAGAGTGTGTGAGTAGTGTCATCTGCATCCCACTGGCCAGCCAGAAGAGGTGACTATGCTTACACACACACACACACACACACACACAGTCTATTTAGGTAAATATCAGAAACAAGCTATTCACTTACACTTAACTCTCTGTGTGTGTGTGTGTGTGTGTGTGTGTGTGTGTGTGTGTGTGTGTGTGTGTGTGTGTGTGTAGGAGTTCCACGGGTCGTCCTGACTGGACGTGCGTTGTGGTTGGGTTCAGTTCCGGATACGTCCGCTTCTACACAGAGGTACCGTGACCTTTTACTACCTCTGACTTGTGTTTTTTACACTTTTGATAAAGGTGTGTGTGTGTGTGTATAGAGTGGGGTTCTCCTCTTGGCTCAGCTGCTGAATGAAGACCCGGTGCTCAGACTGAAGTGTCGCACATATGAGATCCCACGCCATCCTAGAGTCACTGAACAGGTGTACACGCACACACACACACACACACACACACACACACACACACACTCTCGCACACAGTTACTGTACTAATCAGAAAGCTCTAATGGGGGGTCAAAAAGGAAAATAAACTACACCCATAGGGTCCAGAGTGCTAAGTCCTATTTAAATGAACAATTATCCAAACCAAATCAGATTACTGTCTGGAAAATAGATCAATGTAATTAACTGGTAGGATGTACACACACCATTATATATATTATATGGACACGAGTGTTTTACTGGGAAATACGCCACTGGTATTTTTCATCCGAGCTCCATCGAGGATACGGAGAACCAAAACCGGGACATAAATCTCTATCGGTCACTCCTGAGGAAATCAATGAATTGTTTTGATAAATTTGGGAACTTTTTGTTTGTGTCGATATAATGAAAAGAAAATCACACGTTGGCTTGAAGATATGAAGTTTATCTTCTTGTGGTGAAAAATTCGCATTTTTCATACGAAATACATCGCGGATCTGAGTGACATATTTCCTGATATTTCACTCCGATGATGTCACTCCCAGTGTTCTCCTGCTGGCTAGAAGCGCATTGTCAAAATGGCAAACCGGGCCAAAATTAAAATTCTTTTGATTAACTTGCATTTTTTTGTGGGTGTGTATGTATAACATAAAGGACATTACATAGTGGTGCAAAGATGTGACGTTTATCTTCTCGTGCTAAAAATATTTTCACTTGTTCACTTCACTCGCTCGAAAATACTCGAAAATAAACTTCATATCTTCAAGCCACTGTGTTTATTAATTTATATAAATATATTTGTGTGTGTTGGACAGCATGAGGAGTTGAGTATTCTGTACCCAACAGCCCTGGTCACCATCGATGGCTTCAGCCTCTTTCAGTCTCTCCGTGCCTGCAGGAATCAGGTTGCTAGAGGTGTGTGTGTGTATATATAAATAAAATTACACATACAGCTCTGGAAAAAAATTAAAAGTTTAGTTTGTGTTTTGAATCTATTCCATAGCTGCTGCAGCAGGAAGTGATGTCATACAGCCTCCTCCTCTTGCCTATAAGAAGTGGGGACTGCAGGACATGGACACCATCGTGGACCACAGCAGTGTGGGTACGGGTTCGATTCTGGAGTGAAAAGAAACTGTTGGATCCTTATATCTGAAGGAGGAGGGTGAAGAGCAAGACAGACTAAACGAACTGAGCTCTGGTTTTTATTCTCTCTCTCTCAGGCATCATGACTCTGAACGTGTTTGATCAGATGAAGAATGCCTCGATTCTCGGGGGTTTCCATGCTTCAGTGAAGGGCAGTCCTCCTGCCATGAGTCAGTATATAACAGTGGGAGGCGGACCCTTCACTGGGTTCTTCTACGCCGTGGAGGTAGGACATGTCATCCTCTAGACCAGGGGTCATCAACTGCCCTGCAGACTGCAAACTATTTCATTGAGCTTCAAAAAAATAAAAAATACTATAGCAGAGTTGTTAAAGGAATAAATAAAGCAGGTGGTAGTTTTCTAAACCTAATCCATCATGACTTCTGTCGCTGTTTGGGAGTGAATTTTATTTCGTTACTTCATTTAAATCGCGGTAGCATGAAGGGCTGTTAATTTAAGAAACGAAACACAACCACTTCAAATTGTCGTACTCATTGCCTCGGATTCCCAACCCTGCACGTTTCGGTGTTTTCCTGCTCTAACAAATACGTTTCAGCTAATTAGGTGCTATGTTAATTACATAGCTGTATTTTCACATCTTATTGAATACACCTCATCTAGACTCCTGTGATTTGGTCCTCTTCTGGCCAGAGCAGTGACATGAAATCTGTTTTGTGCAACACATTGTTCATAAAGTATGTGTTTCTCGTCTCTTTACCCCTCCACAGGGCAGTTCTCAGCCTCTCCTCTCACATGTTGCTCTCGCTGTGGCCAGTAAACTCACTTCTGCCCTGTTCAGTGCTGCCAGGTGTGTGTGTGTGTGTGTGTGTGTGTGGTACAGAATGACTGCATGTAAAAGTGATTTAGTCCTCAGTAGAAAAATAAATATAAATGTGCGCACACAGTCGTATTATATTAAATGGACTGTAATGCTGGATGAATAATAGCACTAACGCTGCACAAACTGCACAGTGATTCCATTCTTTGAAGCCATTCCCACCCAAGTTACCATGGAAACCCCCTAGCAACATCATAGTCACCTCTTGGAATACCATAGCAACAGTTTATATTCATCTTTTTTTTTTAATCCTTTAACTCCTCCCACAGTTCTGAGCTATCAACACTAAACTAGCTACAGAATGTTTGGTCTCTTTTAAAGCCAACTCCTAACAACCACCTAACCACTACCTAGCATAAACCTGACAACTCTTTATCCACGTAGCAACTGGCCAATTATATTTAATTATAACATATCTATGGGACAATGATCATTTTTAAACAAATTGTTTTATGTATTTATCTTGTAATGCATTGAAAATCTCATCATTTACGCGCACATGTCATTTGAACCAAATGTGTTCGCCGATTATTTAATTAGCTTGTCGTGTTAACGAGTCTTAAATCACATGTCCTCCGAAGGTCCTCATTCAACGGAAGACAAATGAACCGTTAGTATTAAGTGTTTAGTTGCTGGTAGTGGACTGTCGGACCCTGTCGTGTGTTAATGATATCTCCCATGCTGCCTGCTTTCAGTGGATGGTTAGGATGGAACAAGAACAAAACCGAAGAGGAGCCTGCTCAGAAACAGAAGCCTAAGGTGGAGCCGGCCACGCCCCTTCCTGTTAGGTAAGTCCGTATATGGTCTTTCATAGTTCTGATCGTCTGTGCTGGATACGGGCTCAGGGTTCGCCTCTGTTTCTCATAGGTTCGGTCTCCCCGATTCCCGTCGTCATGGCGAGTCAATCTGTTTGTCACCGTGCAACACCATGGCAGGAGTGACAGACGATTTTGGCAGAGTGATGCTGCTGGACGTGGTGCGTGGCATCGCCATCCGCATGTGGAAGGGTGAGAGAGAGAGAGAGAGAGAGAAATGGAGGAGTGTGTGGAGAGAGAGCAAGAGAGATGAAGAGAGTTGTGTGTGTTGTTGGTTGTGTGTAGGTTACCGTGACGCCCAGCTGGGCTGGGTGCAGGTGTGTGAGGCTCATGGAGACAGAGACTTGGCCACTTCACCCTCCGTGCCCCGCCGCTGTGCTCAGTTCCTGGTGATTTACGCCCCACGCAGGGGCATCCTGGAGGTGTGGGGCACTCAACACGGACCCCGGGTCGGGGCTTTTACTGTTGGCAAACACTGCAGGTACACACACACGTGCGCGCACAGTTTCACATGCACTTTTAATAGCATGACCATACAAACATACAGAATCACCAAAGCATATAATATTCATATACTCTGTATCTTCTCCATGGCCCTCTCTCTCTCTCCTTTTTTTTTTTTTTTTTCTCCATCTGTTTAATCTTTTTCTTCTTTTCCCCCATCTCTGTTCTTCTTCCTCTCTTTCCTCATCTGTGTTTTGTTTAACTTAATTGTAACCCATATGTTTGTCTCTTTTCTTTTCTTCTTAAATCAATCTTTCCTTCCTTCCATCCATCCATCCATCTATTTATTCATTTTTACTTTCTTTTCATTTTTCTCTCTCCTGTTCTCTCTGCTTGTCATTTTTTCCTTTCCTTCCTTGCATTTTCCCTTCTATTCCTTCCTTCTTTCTTATCTGTCTCCCCTTGCCTTCCTGCCTCTTTTTTTATTACATCCTCTCTTCTGTCTTTCTGCCTCTTTATCGCTGTATCTCCATCCTCTCTCTTTTCTGTCTGTCTCTGTCCTTCTCTCTCTGTCGCTCTATCTTATCCTTTCTTTCTCTCTCTCTCTCAGGTTGTTGTATCCAGGTTACAGGTTAATGGGAGTGAACAGTGTGACCAGTCAGGGTTGGCACTTACACACACAGCAGGTGTGTCTGTTTGACCCAGTCAATGGAGTGCTGCGTACCATCACTGTACCGTTCCACCTGGCCCTCAGGTATGCGCGCACACACACACACACACACACACACACACACACACACATTATATATATATATTCCTGTTGTAACAATTTTGGTTATGAACGCCGGGTTTTTTTTTTTCTTCTCTCCCCAGTAGCCTCTATTTTAATTAATTTTTTTTATTTTTAGAAGATTACGTACCAATGTAATTTACTGAGAAGAAGGTAAAGATGCCCAGAATCATGTGTTAAAGACAAGTGTAAAGAAACACTGTAATAATTATTAAAAATTCTCTGCTTATAGTGAGTGAAATTTGGAAAGTTTGGATGGGTTTTTAACACAGGATAATATTTATTATTGATGATAAGAGATTTTTAATAAACTCTAACCATCTTTCACTTTTATATCACACTGAACCAATTTAAGAACCCATTAGATGAGTCCTGGATGAGAGACATGTACAGTTTCCCTGTATGAAACACCCAGCCATGCACACGCGATAGTAAAAGTAAGCGAATAGCCCAAATCTAGAACGGGTGACAACAGGCAATGCCTCTATAGCCCGATCACTGATGATGATGATGATGATGTTACAGCGATAAGAAGAGTGAGCGAGCCAAAGACATGCACCTGCTGAAAAGACTGACCGCTCTGCTCCGGAGCGCTGATCCAGACCCAGGTGAGACTCTGTGTGTGTTGTGCTGTTCCAGGAAAATAATCAGCAGCAGGATGGTGTGACGAAACTGAGTTCCACTTACCACCACGAGGTCGTTTAATTTCCTATAACAGCACAAAATTGTTTTATTCCTTTTATACCGCATTAACGTGGCATCAATTAGAATTGTTTATTTATTAAAGGACATCATATGGTACATTTTTATCCATTTATAGTTGCATTTAATGTTGTGGAAGGTCTGAAAAACAACTTCCTGTTCTCACTTATGACCGCTTTAAATGTTCATCCTTCCCTCACCAGACTCTCTCTGTCTCTTTCCTCTTTCTTGAAGTTAATAAGACAGAAAAATACAGTTCATCATGCTACTGAGAAACTGTTTTAATTTTGAAAAAAAGCTAAAATATAATTTGCATTTTTTTTGTTTGTTTTATGTTAATGTTTGACCTTTGGACAGATCATCTAGAGAGCGAGGCTCAGAGTGTCCTGCTGGAGATCAAACACCCTGCAGTTAAAAAACAGGTCTCTTTCTCTCTCTCTCTCACACACACACACGTTTTCACAGACATCTCTACATAATGTCTGTGCACTGAAAACCACTCTGATAAGAACAGAAATGAAAGCTCAGGAATAAATATTTAAAATGCACAACTATATAGCGTGAAATTCAAACTGGCTGTGTGACGACGAGACAGACGTGCAAGAAATTCTTCATAAAACCACTTTGATGGAGTTTTATACAACATTCTAGTAAGGGCACAATAGTAACAAGTAGTTCCGGTAATTTTACACTCTTCCGAGTTTTTTGTGACATTAATACTGAATCATATACAACTGTGCATTAGTGCCAGTGTAGATTTAAAAACAAAAGTCAAATTTTAAGATTTAAAATCAGAAATTTCAAAAAGAGGGGAAAAAAGCTCTCATGCTTCCTGGCTGCAGTGCATTCTGAGAAATGCAGTTGAAAGTCTCTTGGCGCTTTCTTCTTTTATATCGTGCGATCGAGGTTGATGTTTCGCTCCGTAGTGTGATGACGTTGATCCAGCCTTGCAAAGTGAAGTGATCTGATTCACTATTAATCCGAGTTTTTTCTTGCACATTTATAACTTTATCATTTCTGAGAATATCCTTTTTCTCATAAATTTCCCACCTTAATCTCAGAATTTCTGAGATTTTTCCTCGGAACGTTACCCCTCCCTCCGTCAGCTCTGTATTTTTAACCTACAGTGTGGCCCTTATACTTTATCATAATCGTACCTCCATAGCGTGTGAAAAATTTCTCCGAGCTGTATGTTAAGTAATCATTACGCATTTATAGAGCTTTTATTTTTATAAAATCAATTTGTCTGAAGAATTTTGAACGCAGAAACATTTACTAACCGAACTGATACTGAATTACTCCGTGTTTAAGAGCAAACCAGTGTGGGAGAAACTTCTCGCAAGTTCTTGTCTGCGTTACTGTTTTATTAACAGGCTCTGGAGTCTCTGCTGTCCAGTAAGAACGCTCCAGTCTCATGTCTGATCAACATTACTCGAGTTTTACTGCAGAGCTTAGAGGAACAAGGTGAGGAGATTTCACACTCGCACAGCATTCTGTGCTTTAAATTCGTTCCTGTATTATTCAAGTCATTTCTTGTGTGTGTGTGTGTGTCAGACCCTGAGGCAGTGGATGAATCATTGCTACAGTTGTGTTCCTCTCAGCTCAAACTGCTGCAGCTCTACACTGATGTTCAGCTCCTACACTCACCTGATACCTCACCTACTCAGCCTGAATCTGTGAGACACACACAGCCTCATTTATCAAGCTTTTTAGTATTTGCAGAGACAGAAAAGTAGTTTCCATAGCCATGTTGTTGAAGTGAAAGTGCATCACCCTCACACCCCCTAACCCTGAAC
>JAOANJ010000003.1:2073615-2084627 GCA_026413345.1 Ariopsis seemanni | reverse complement strand
CTAATGTCCTTTACACATTCCTCAATTCTATTAAGCTGGTATCGCTCATCAGGTTTTGCAGAAACATACAACTGTGTGTCATCAGCATAACGGTGGAAACTAATACAATGTTTACGAATAATATCACCCAGAGGTAACATATATAAAGAAAAAAGTAGTGAACCCAAGACAGAACCTTGTGGAACACCAAACTTTACTTCAGTATGTCTAGAAAAATCACCATTTACATCGACATACTGATAACGATCAGTTAAATAAGAGCTGAGCCAGGAGAGGGCCGTTCCCTTAACTCCCACACTTTGCACATTGAGTATAAAGTGGTGTAATGATCACAAAATTGAATAAAGGTGATTGTTTTTTCATTCAGGAGACTCTTTTATTCAAAGCAGATTACAACTGGGACAGAATTCGAGCAAATGAAGATTAAAGGCTTAACTTTCTCATCACTCACACTGTACTTGGTTTTTATTTACTCTAAATTTACAAGAAATTATACCAGACTCACAGCAATGGCAGAACTTACAGTACAACAAATCTCAATTATAGTAAATTAGGAATAAATTCTGTCATGGGTTTTAAAGATTAAAATATCCAGTGATTATCATGAGCATGTATAAAATACAACACAGACCGATCGTCATCTTGTGCAGTTCGTGTTCATGGTTCTTCAACCTTGAACTAACCTCAGCCTCGCTGACTCATAAGAGTTAAATCTTTAAAATCTGAGATTAAGACACAGCTAATGTAATTAAAACACAGAACCAAGTCCATCAGCATTTCAAGCACTGAGCTGATTAGTATGCTTATGCTAGCTTCTTAAAAGCAGACACGTGGATGATTCCAAACACAGTAAATGTAATGAGTTTAAACTTTGGATGAAATTGAAATAAAACATTCAGACATATTAGACAAATTATTAAAGCATGAAATATCTGAGAATAAGTAATTAATAAATAAATGCATGTTGTGATGCATGTTTGTGAATTTTCTATCCTGTTTATTAATTATAGTATTTCACTGAAATTATTGTGATCTTTATCATAAAGACGGCTTTGCGATCTCGACTGAAAGTACACTCCATCCTCACTCCAGGACACAGGCCAGGCTGTAAGCGTGCTCGTATTTAACTGAGTTAGTTCATTAGTGAGAATAAAACTCAGGGTCGTTATTTGTCTCTTTGTTGATTCATTGATTTGGCTTATTGGTTTATTTATTATTGTGTACAAATAAATGTGTTTATTACTAAATACAATTTACTTACTAAGGAACTTGCTGACAGAGAGACGGACAGATAGACTGACTGACTGATTGATTGATTGACTGATTAATTGATTGATTGATTGACACCCACATGTAGTTGTGCAGTCTTTCTGGGTGTTTTTTTTCCCCTCTTCAGTGAAGTGTCAGTTCCTCTGAGCCCCAGGAGATCATCGCCCTGTTCTGACTGACCTGCTTCCTCCACACAGGATGTCCTAATGCACATGTTGGACTTCAAATAACTCACCACACATCAAACACCACACAGCAGAAACTGCACATCAGATACTACACATCAAATGCTACACATCAGAAACTGTACATCAAATACCATACATCAAATGCCACTCAACAACAAATACCACACATCAGAAACTGCACATCAAACACCACACATCAAACACAGCACATCATGAACTGTACATCAAACACAGCACATCAAAAACTACAGATCAAATACCACACATCAAATATTACAGATCAAATACCACACATCAAATACTACATATCAAATACCACACATCAAATACTACAGATCAAATACTACAGATCAAATATTACAGGTCAAATACTACACATCAAAAACTACAGATCAAATACTACAGATCAAATATTACAGATCAAATACTACACATCAAATACTACAGATCAAATACTACAGATAAAATATTACAGATCAAATATTACAGATCAAATACCACACATTAAATACTACACATCAAAAACTACAGATCAAATGCCACACATCAGATGTTACACATCAAAAACTACCGTACAGATCAAATACCACACATCAAATGCCACTCAACAACAAATACCACACATCAAATACTTCACATCAAAATCACACATCAAATAACATCAAATGTTTTTATTTATTTGTTTGTTTGTGTTTTTGTCTTTATTGATTTACGTTCTGATGTGTCTGATTTCAGTAATCAGACCCAACACCACTGAGCAGGACTCTAGACTTCTATGGCTTATTTCCTCAATTTTCTTAACTAACTACACATTCATTAAATTATTAATAAAAGAGTGATAATTTACAAATGTATTATTTGAATACGATACATTAAATACTGCATGCAAAATACTACACATAAAATATTGCACAACAAATACCAGAGATCAAATACTACACATCAAACACCACACATCAAATACTACATAACAGATACTGCACATCAAACACCACTCAACAAACACCACAGATCACATCCAACACCACTGAACAGGGCTCTCCTTCACTAACAATCTACCAAACACAAGATGGTGCTGTTACCAAGGCAACGGGCCGAATTCTGGTCCACTTTCACAACATGAATATAAACAGGATTTTTCTCAAAGCAGATTTACTGAAATATAAATATAACTACACATCCATTAAATTATTAATAAAAGAGTGATAATTTACAAATGCATTATTTGAATTCCAGTGTTTTATCTGTAAGTTGTCAGCTCAAGGATTTAAAAGTGTAAAGTTTACATCCACTGAGAGAGAGAGAGAGAGAGGGATGAGGGGCGTCCCCATGACGTCACCAGGAGTTTGCTGTATAAAAGCCTCTTGCTGTCGGTCTGTAAGAGAGTAATTTGAGTTTGGTGTGAATCTGGCAGTGTGGATCAGGAACCTTCACCATGATTAAAGTTCTAGTGGTGTGTGTGGTGCTGCTGGCTGTGCTTTTCTCAACACAGGTTTGTGTCTCACACACAGAGTTAATATACTGTATTTATTGTATTTCTCCAGCCTTTGTGTTAATCTTTAGTGTATAAATTCTGCAGAATACTGATGCATGTGATCACTGCACTCTGCATGCTTTAGGGTTTTTTTTTTTAATTAATTAGGAAACTTTTTTTTTCTTGATTTGTTTTATTTAGCTTAATCTTTATTCTGTATCTGAACTCTGAACTCTGCTCACTGGATTCTCCTCCTCACTGTATTAGGCTTCCAGTCTTTTATTATAAAGAACAGGCTGCTTGTGCCTTCTAATTAAGAATTTAATAAATAAGCATGATTTTACTAAATGGAGAAACTCGGATGCATGCAGTTACTTTTTCAATAGGTTTTAAGATGAGTGAGTTTAGGTGAGTTCATGTAATTGATCTGGAAGGTTATGAGCTCAGTGCTCTGGGTGGGGTTGTGGTTTTGTTGTTTTTAGGTGTAAGAGGAACTTGAGGGGCTTCTTTCCTTCCTTTATCTTAAGGGGGAGGGGAACAATCACTTTCCTGTTAACAGGAGCAGGGTTTATTTTATTTAAAACTTATGAGTCCTGCTTTTTCACCATTTCACTTTTCCTCCATTTCCTGATCTTTAATCTGTTCTGACATGGCCATACTCCTTCTCTCTCTATCCCACTAATCTGTCAGGGTTGTGGGTGAGTGGGAGCTGATCCCAGCTGACTTTGGGCCCACCCTGGGTGGGTCATCAGGCTATCATAGGGTTCAGGCTAAAAAACACACCTGGGTGACTTTTTTTTTTTTTGAGTAAGCAGCTGACTGAACCCACATGTCTTTGGACTGAGCACCCAGAGGAAACCCACACGGGCTTTTCGATTGATGCTTTAACGTTCTCCTATATGCACGTTTCCAGGAGAAACCCTAACAATATAAAAGCTGTATATTTGAGGGTAGTGATGAGGAACTGCCCCCCTGGTACAAAATGTATGGTCTGTTAAATGTTCCTGTAGGCTTGCTGGCCATGTGCCATCTGTCCACAACTCTCAAACTGCTACTCCTGAGTTTTCAATGGATTCTGATTATTTGGAAGATCTAATCAGTCTGCACAATAGTTTCAGCCTGGTTTTGTGATTGGTACAGCTGTGTGAGCTCCTGTGCCACTGACACACAGTTTCACTGTTGGAGAAACTGAGAATATTGATCGTGTAACCATTTTCATGTCTCTAAAATAGTGGTGGGTGGATTCCTGCAACAGATCTTTAATGCTCTTGATTTGACCTCTTTTTGCCAGGTTGATGCACAAACTACTGGAGTAACTCCTACTCCACCAAACAGTACAACACCAAATGATGGATTCATGGTTCTGCCCAGCATCCTCAGCCTCATCCTCCCTGCTGGCCTGCTAGTGTGTCTGCTCCATGATCTCCACTGCTGAATTGCTCATGCTGGGGAGATCCTGAGTAACAATGGATGGAGCCACACCCAAAGAGCTGCGCTTTCTAAATTCTTGAGTCGAGGTGGGAAAGATGTCCTGTCACCTACTGGAGATCTGCCTTCAGTGGATTAAGAGTCTGTGTTTTGACTAAGGATCTACAAAATGAAGCTTTTGGAAATGTCACTCTTGAAATTCAGTTCCTCTGATGCCCAGGAAATCAAGCTGTGCTGATTGAGGCAGATGAAGAATTGACCTGTTCACTCTGTTTCTCACTAGTTTGCTGTAGAAGTTCTTTTAGGACTTACTGAATGGCAATTTGTTAGATTTTAAATCCAATGTCCCTAACTAAAATCCTGTTTTTGTACGAGTAACCATAATTGTAATGGGGCCCCCAATAAAAGCTTACGTCACTACTTTGTCTCTGTATGTTCTGTTCTGCTCCTCACTCAGTTCCTCCTTTGAGAAGAGATGTCTGATCAGTGGAGTTCGTCACATCTGGTCATTCAACTTTTCAATTGGCAGCAGGAAACTATCTTGACTAGACTGTTCCAGTAGAGCAGATTCTTGCACCTTGATTGGATCAAGGTGCTGGGGGGAGGGGAATTACCTTTTTCCTAATAAATCCAATGTAGATTAAACTTCTCTAGGATGTCAAGAATCTTCAAAGCCATGCATACCATCTTTGTGTTGGTCTCTAAAGTAAAATTGCATGTTGAGTTCAAGGTGGCGTAACACTAGTGTTACATTTTTGCATAAGACAGAAGTGACTTTAAATTTCATGCAATTGGTTTGTGTCCCAACTGGGTGCGGTCTGACTTAAAGCTGGTTTTCTCCTCTCATATTGGCTCGGGGGGGGGGGGAGTTTGAGTTCCAGAGGACCTCAGCAAAGCAGAACCTAATTTTCAAAATTAAAGTTGACATTTCCTTAGAGCTTTGGAAGGCTTTGTTTCTCTGCCAGCAAGGTATTTATGGCATGGTTATTTTTCATCAAATTGGTGTCTTTTCTGGATGCCAAGATTCTCCTTGGAGGTGTTTGGTATTTCTGAGGGCACTGTAGATAGTGTGAGGTATTCCATGAATGATCCCTCAGGCAAATACTGCATATCAAATGGTGGCAACATACGAATCAGGAAGTCATTAGGAGAGGAATGACCAACACAGTTGGGACAATGCTAAGAGAACTGTTTAAGATGGTTGGATGCGTTCCCAAGCAACAACTCTTCAGGGAGCTTAAAGATGGCTTTTGTGATCATGGTAGGCCTCTAAAATGGGTTCTCTTTGACTGTGTACCAAAGTGTTTTGCCATAGTTCTGTCTGGTACCAGGAGGCAGCAGGCTGTGAAAAATGGTGCCTGAACCTCAAGCGGGGGAGAGCTTTCTCTGAAGAACAGCGTAAAGAACGTGCTGAAAAAGACACCAAAGGCAATATGGAGCTCCCTATTGTCAAATTGGATGAGATTGGAGTTGGTTCATTCATTCAGGACTCTTTTATCCAGCGCAGATCACAACTGGGACAGAATCTGAATGCATGAAGGTTAAAGGCTTAACTTCCTCATTGCTAATACTTTTTTTTTTTTTTAATTCGAAATTTACAAGAAATGATTCCAGGCTCACATCAATGGCAGAACTTTCAGTACAACTACAGCAACAAATATCTGAATTATATAAAAATCATTTGTCAATTTTTAAAGATTAAAATATCCAATGGTTGTCAGTAGCATGTATAAGCTTCAGCACAGACTGATCGTCTTGTGTGGTTTGTGTTAATCATTCAATCTTGGACTAACCTCAGCCTTGCTGACTCAAGAGTTAAATCTTTAAAATCTGAGATTAAGACACCGCTAATGTAATTAAAAACAGAGCCAAGTCCATCAGCATTTAAAGCACTGAGCTGATTAGTATACTAATGCTAGCTTAAAAGTAAACACATGGATGATCCTAAACTTTGGATGAACTTGAAAGAAAATATCAGACACATTACATTAATGTATGACTTTTTTTTTTGGTATTAAACATTACAGAGGTCCTAATTGGTACCATGCTACTTGTGATGGAAATTCTGTCTGTAAGTGAATTAGAGGACTCTGATGTGAGTTGATTCGCAAGCGATTCGTTGACATTTTCCTCCAGGAACTAGCGAAAGTTGTTGGTCTTTATCTCATGATTATTGTTCAGTGAGAGCGACAAAGGATCTATTTATTGGAAATAAAACTCTGTAGAAACGTGAGTTGACTTCCAACGTTCACCTAAAATAATCGAATCAAAGGTTCAGCACGTTTGCAAATAACACATTCCGATTAAATTAAATTGGCTTTCACGGTTTATACGACATTCACGCTAGCAAGCAGTTGTGGGCGCGTGGCCTAAAAATACAGCCTATAACTTGCAGTATACACACCACTTATGTTTAAAAGTTCATTACATGCTTTGCTTCGCTCTATCGTCGTTCTCAGATTAGATTAGCAAAGCAAGCTAACTCAAACTGTACGAGCGAGTTCATTTCAGGCAAGAGTGATTCTTCTACATCCTTCCATCTCTATTTATCTTCATATTTACCTTATATATGACATGACAAGATGGAACCACGGTTTTATACTTCAGACGTTGCTTTGTTGCCGAAATAGTTGCTCAGTGTTGCGTACATAGAAAATAAACATTCGCTTTGTCACTTGCTAGTGAGAACATAAGGGATGTATTTTAGTTCTTATGCTTTTTTTTTTCTTTTGTGTGCCCCACACACACGGTTAAAGCAAGATATTCATGCATGCTACTTTTTTTTTTTTTTGCAAGGAAGTAAATGCCTGCTGTAGATCATTGTCTTTCCTGTGCATTATCTGATCTTATATATGTATGAGCAAAGTCTCCATGTACATGCACAGGACATTTACCATCATCAGGTTTCAAAACTAATGTCTCTGCATCAGATGGGGTTCACAGATTATTGGCTGAACGTTATAATGCCACATTTGTCTTTTTTTTTTTATTCTTCACAGTTTGAGATTTTACAACACATTACAATTATTGATAATATTTTACCACATACTGATATTTCAGTTCTTAGGGAGTTGAATGACTTGTTGGTTATTTAGTATAAATACGCAGGTGGTAAATCGTGTGCACTGATTGGTTGAGAAACTCAGACTATTTCTCGATAATCACCTCAAGCGACTTGGCAAAATGGCTCCAATCGCTTTGTCACCGTAAGTGAGGAAGAATTACAGATGAAAGAAAATGCTGTTTCTAAAAGCACTAAAGATGCTCTGAAGTTTGGTCTAAAACTATTCAAAGGGAAGGTGGGACTGGGATTTATTTTATCGATTTCAAAACAAAGGATTTTATGTGACTTGGCGTAAATCAGTGATACAAGTTATTACATTTACATGAAGCTTTTGAAGTTTGAAAAAAAATTTATATGATTCTTAAAATTTTCCACCTGTGTATTTATTTTAAAATAATTACTGCCTCAGGCTCAGTGAATATCTGAGCCTCGACTTCATCTCAATTATTATTCACTGATATTCACTTCACCTTCTGAGAGTAATTGTTAAATATTCTATCCACATTCACTGGATATGAGTAATCACACGCTCTGATTGGCTACTCTACTACTAGGATATCAGTTCATATCCCATGAGGGGAGAAAAACAAAATGGTGGTGCACATCAAGTCAGATATATCACTTTATCAAGTATTCAAAAGAAACAGAAATAGATAAAAGAATATAATCCCCCCCCCATATTTCCTGCTCCACACTCCAGCCTAGTTGATGGCAGTAATGCACCTTTAAGTTGGTTTGCCAACCACCAAAAAAAAAACCTAAACAAGAAGAAAATGGCGGAGCGTTATTGAACCAACCGAGGACAAAATAAAAACTGTACTCGAAAACAAAACTCCCCAAAAAAAAAAAGCAGCAAAATATGGAATGAAAGTATTTGATGGTAAGAACTTATCTTTTTTTAATCTTTCAATAATTATAATAATAATTTATTATCACAAATTGCTCCTGTCATTTCGCCGGCGTATTTACATTCTAAGCGGAAATGATTTTGTCGGACGTTTTGTATAAAGTTTTTATGTATCGAATTTGTTAAAAATGCTCTGTTTCTCAAAATCCAGTGAATGTGGATAGAATAAAACGGTTATTCCACTCGATCTCGGTGCTACGCGCCTCGTCAGCTATCAGCTCACGTACGACTCGATTTTGTGGAATAACTCTTCAATAATAAATTAATAAAATCTCCACACAAAGAGGCTAACGGGAATCCCGGGATCAGACTACACGAATTCAGCCTGATTTTGTCATGGCTGATAAATTTTCCGACAAATATGAGCGTCAGAAAGAGCGAACAGGCCTTGTCATGTGACACGATCGAAGAACAGCGATGTGGCATCTGGGACATCCCGCGACTCCCCGACGAAAAATCTAGCATGTCAGAATTTTTCATATTTTCTCAGCAAGTTCTCAACTCCTACATGCTCCTGAATGATGATTATTTGGGGTTAAACTTGTCGTGTTGCTAGAAAAGCTAGAAAGCCAGGACCAGCTAGCATTGGTAACTTATTTCAGGTTATCTTTCAGTTTGCAGAGCTGTAACTGGAAGTACCTCAGTGAGCACGGTAAACAGAGAAGTAGCTGCCGAAACTGTTGCTGATTTCTTAACTAGCAGATTACTTGAAATGAAGAGCATCAGCCAGAACAGAGCAACAGATATTTGTTAGCAATTTATAAGTGTTAGCGTTTTCTGAATTACAGCTAAGTTTACCTCAGTGATTGACGAGAAATGTTTTGGTGGTGTTTTGAATTACGAATTCAGCTAACAGATACGAGTTTGTCTCACTGATATGAACAGCATTTTTAAAAGCTTCGTCATTTAGTCAGTGAAAAATAACAAGTGGTGCTTGAATATAAACAAGCTAGCAAGTACCAGTTAGCATTTCCGGTGTAGGTGTTTTAATGATGTTCGCCGTCATGTTGGCTCGGTGTTTATGGATCTGTCGTTCTGGGTGTCTGAGAGAAAACCTGCTGTTTCTACTTTAGTCTAGAATTCCTTTTCTGGGAATTATTGCTTTTTTGTTCATTTCGCATGACAGACATTTCTGTGGTATGCGCTCCTTTTCTCTTTAACGCTTTTGAAACTTTCAGCAGAGTTCACTAGAAGTGAAATGTAACAAACCACACTGCCGGTTGTTGGGTTTTTTTTTCTTGTTTTTTTTCACCCTCATCCTTGACTGTTAGCATTGACGGAGTTCAACACCAGGACAGTGATCTACTAAACTAGATTCTGCACTGTATAGAACTGGATCAAAAGACATGTACAAAATGATGCATCCTGCAGAAAAAAAAAATGCAACAGGAAGCACCTGCCTGCTTTACCGCAGCGTGCAATTCAAATATTTTTTCAGAGTCAAAGCATGGCGTATTCCTTTAAAGCAGAAATGTTCATGTTGGGACAGAGTACTAAAAAAAAAAAACACTCTATTGTCGGAAAATAATCAACGAAGGGGTGGAGTGATGAAGCAGAGTTACTGTTACGATCCTGAATTTGATTAGTTTCCTGTAACAGCGTGTTCTGAAGTGTTTTATTCCTCTTACACCACAGAAATTTACCAACAATTTTGCATCTGTCCTTGTCTTGTCATTTATGTTGTTTATTGTACTCAGTTATTTATATACCTTATTCTGTCATTTATTTTCTCGATCAGTACACCATGGGGAGCCTGAGAGAAACGCTATTTCAGTGCACTGTATGCTTGCATACGGCTGTAATGACAAGGCTCACTTGAATCTCTTGAAACAGTTGCATTTTAAAAAATATGGTAGAGATTGACTTTTTGTTTATTTTTATCCATTTATAGTTACATTTAATGTAAGTCGATTTCATGTGAAGTCAATTTTATTCGTATTGCACGTTTAACTCCAGACATTGTCGCAAAGCAGCTGTACACAAATGTACAAATTCCGGATATAAATTTCAAACAAATTTCATTTATCGCAGCTCTAAACAGTCCTTCCTTCATCAAAGTTTCTTTTTTCTCTCTCAAAGTATATAAGACAAAAAAAAAAAGCAGCTTACAGCTCTGACACTGGAGACTCCTTCCATAAATGTAAAATAAACATCTCCTTTCAGAAAAGTTCACTTTTCATGTGCTGTACAAGTCTCTGTTCCCATAGAAACCATAACATATAAGAACATGTGCATTAATACAAACCTGCACGACTGTCAGAGATGCTGCTGAAGACAATTTAAAAGATCAACACCTTATGTTGTCACCAGGTGTTCAGAATTCAGCATGGTATCACATATTTTAGCATCTTACGTATATTGAATAGTGCCAGTCAGAGAGTATCACACAATACATGTCGAACCTACAGTACGCTCTGACCATAAAGATCACTCTGTAGATCAGGAGCATTAAAACGTGGAATATTTTGCAGTTAATATAATTGGAATTAATTTGGACATTTCATCTGTATTCCATCTTTGGATCAGATTCCCACTTAAAGCTCATTCTTCTCTCTCTTTACCAACAGCAGCTCGTGACCATAAATGATGGTGTTGTAGGACATCGTTAATATCAAATCAAATCAAGTTTATTTGTATAGCGCTTTTAACAATAAACATTGTCGCAAAGCAGCTTTACACAAT
>JAOANJ010000003.1:1826388-1837507 GCA_026413345.1 Ariopsis seemanni | reverse complement strand
ATACAGCTAGTGCTCTGTCCGTCTGTAAACACTTTAGTTTCCGGAGCATAATTCAAACTATCAGGAATTTTTTCACGAAACCTCACCGTTGCTTTTAGTGCCTAGAAGAGTTGTGCCTTTTGACATTTTGGGATTTCTGTGATTTTTTATTTTTCTGTATTTCCATGGCAACCAATTCAACTTAGGAAAATCTGGAGTGGGGTTTCATGTGGGGGCTGGAGGGATGCGTCATCTCCTGACGACTTTTTTTTTTTAAATATATGATAAAGTGATGCATCTGACTTGATGCACTCTGTCATTTTTATTTCCTCTACTCCCGGTATATGAGCTGATATCCTAGTAGTAGAGTAGCCAATTGGAGCACTTGATTGCTTATATCCAGTAAATACGGATCGAATAATTATAGATATTCTGTAAAATCTAAACAGGTAAACATGCCAAAAAAAAAAAAAAATCAAATCATGATCATTTTTCAACCCCAGGACAGCTTAAGTTTTGAGAAAACACCACAATTTTGCTAAACAACTTTACTGAAATTTACAGTGGCTTATGCTCACAGATTCAGCACTTTATTCCTTATACGATGAACAAATGTTGGCGAAACCCGCTCACCTCTGAGTGTTACGTGGCTCAGGGGTACGGGACACCCTGCGGATGGCTCTGCCGTGAGCGGGGGACTGCCCCCGTCGCTGCGGAGACGACCCTGCAGGAGGGTACCTGCCCTGTGGGCTGCCCTGACGTCCTGAAGAGGACATCGGCGGACTACGGCGTGGGCTACGGCGCGGACTACGGCGTGAGCGTGGAGGGGGAGAAGGAGACGAGCGAGGACTGCTGCGCTTTGGAGGAGCAGGCGAAGGAGAAGGGCGTCTCTTATGAGCAGGAGGAGGCGAGGGGCTGTACCGCCGCTGGATGGGTGGTGAATAGCGGCGAGGAGGAGGCGAGGGTGACCTGGGGGGAGATGGGGAAGACCACATTAACTTTTGCGCTCGTAGGAAAAGACGCACATTAGAGAATTTCTCTCTTTCATTAGTTTGGGACATGGAATACTTCATACCATTATTAAAAAAAAAAAAAAAAAAAGGATTGATATACCTGCGTCTGGGTGGAGGTGATGGTGACCTCCGTCGTCTGGGTGAGGGTGAGCGGTGACGTCGAGGAGACGGAGAACGTCTCTTTCTGCATGAAAAATCAAGAAGATTAACATCAGTCACAACCAAATTGTAGAACATGGTGTCATTTTTAAACCCGTTAATACAATAACTTGTTGATTTCTGAGCGCTGAGTTTCTCTTTTGTCTGAACTACAGAACGCCCGACTCGATAGTGCACAGGGAGTGATTTGGGACACAGCCGCAGCGCAGACTATCATCCTGAACACAAAATGGCCAACGATCGAGAACAAACAGGATGCTGTGATGTCCGGTGGCGCAATACCTCGGTGATGCATCCCTGTGCCGTCTTCTCGGTGACACGGGTGAGTGACTCCGCCTTCTCCTGATGTCGCCGTTCCTTGCCGGCGGCCCTCTACCTGACCTTCTCGGCCCTTCGTCCTCTGAGGATGAGGATGATGAGCCAGTCTCTGAGGGGGAAACAAAAACAAACAGACCACACACACACACACATGACTACCATGTTCATAATTTCTAATAGAATAGTATATAAATGAAGGCGAGGGAAAAAAGGCAACCTGAAGACGACTGCTGATTCTGTCTGCGATACTGCCGTCGCTGCTGGATGGAGTCCACCGCTGCCACCTTCCCCAACTTATCCTCCTCTGAAACACAAGAAAGGGCTGTCAGTCAACACACTCACACACACACGATGTGTCAACACCCCGAGATTTACATTAACTCTTAACCACCTTAGATCATAATGGCAAATTAATCCATGAGTGTCAACAGAGAGAATATTACACACACCTGATTCTGACAAGTCTGATCGTCTGGGTTTAGGAGCAGGAGACGGTGACTCGTGTCTTCCAGCAGGTCGCCGCGTCGAACCTGAAATGCACACGCAATATCACATTTAATTAGAGTGAGTTAACTCATCACAGAAATTTAACTCTGTGTAAATAATGTGTGTTTTTTAGGACACAAGTCGTCTTGAAGACCAAAACACCATCAGCTGTGTGCTGTACCTGATGGGCTGCGGCGCCTCCTGCTGGGGCTGGGGGACGCATCAGCACGGCGTGATTGTTTCCTGGGCGGTGTGATGGAGCTGCGTTTAGTGGGCCTCTTATGGGGTGAGCGTGAAGACGAACTTCCTGAAGATGAGCGAGAACGTGAACGTCTCCTGTTGGAGAGAGAGAGTCAAAGAAAGATGAATACAAATATAAATTGTATGTGTATACACATGTACACAAATTTAATTTAACTCCAGCTTCTTTAATACACACATGGCAACAATTAAATCCTGATTTAGACAGACGTCAGTGTACTGAAGCTTCACTACCACAATTATACAGAAACACACACACACTTTGTATACATCCGTGCATATATAAAATTTATACATTATCCTTACTTCTTTAAAACACTCAAATTAAAATGGAACTTTGTGTATTTGAATTTTTAAATTCGGAACCATACACTGCCAAAAGCGGATGTACCTGCGGGCAGGTGAGCGGCTGCGTCTGTGTCTGGAAGGAGGTGGCCGTCTCGGGGGACTCCTGCGTCTTGGGGACATGCGTCTCCTCGGGCTCGGTTTGCGCCGGGGCGAGTACGACCTGCGATAAGAAGGTAACTATGACTAAGGGTGACGAGACACATGCTGAAACTTATAGGATCAAGTCATGCATGTATACACACCTCGACCGTGACCGGTGGCGTCGTCGGGGGCGCGGCGAGCGAGACCGTGTGCGATGGCGTGGACGATCCCGGCGTCCTTCTTTCTCCCGGTCCCTCTCCCGTGGTTTGGGTTTGTCCTCCGTCTTCGCAGGTTTCTCCGGAGACACGTCCTTCGGAACCTCCGACACCGAATCCGGCTTTGCGTCGTTTGTCAAATCACTGGACAGGAAGTGAAAAAGTGCCGTGAGACGGGTTGTTATTCCATGTGTAGGAAGTTGGAACAGAACAAGACGCGTTTAACCATCCAAGGACTGCTGTTCAAAATAACTGCAACACCATCTCCACGCATACTCCGTAGTTACCTGGTCGAGGAAGCTTCCTGGATCAGCGGTTCTGGTTTGGAGCTCTCTGATTGGTCAGGCTCGGGCTGAGGCTCAGGTTTGTGGTTGGGTGGGCTGGGCAGGGGCAGAGCTGGTGGGCTGGGTTTGTGTCGAGGCGAGCGAGAGTGGCTGCGTTTCCTTTCGCGCTTTGCCGGTGAACGAGATTTTCTCCTGGAGTCAAAAAAAGATGGAAGGAAAGGTCTGAGGACAGAGCCCCGTGTGTGTGTGTGTGTAAAACCTCAGCACCTTATTACTTCAGCTTACCGTTTGGGACTCCTGGACTGAGCTTTCTCTTTGCTCTCTCTGTCTCTCTTATCTTCGTCTACCTTTTTCATGACTGCCAGCGACTCCTTTTGAGAACAACAAAAAAAAAAAACCCGAACGTTTCAGTTTAACGGGTTTGGCACGAACGCTTGACCATCACAGAAATGACAAACTCGTACAGCAATGGCACAAGATTAAATTAGTAATGAAACAATACATAAAAAACAAGGTCTTCAAATGACGGGTCACACCCAAGAGAACCGTTTCAGCTCATCCAACCAAGAAGTAACAAGCAACACAAATTCAGCAGATCAACTTCATGCAAATTAAGGACAATGCTGTAAAATGACAAACCCTTCCTGTAGTTAATTACCATTTACCATTTGACTTTAAAAAATAAAAAAATTAACATTTAATTATCTCATCATTACATGTCCTTTATACACCAGTCATCACTTTAATCCCATCTCTGACCTGTCTGAGCTTGATCTCCTCTTTCTTCTGTTCGAGGAAGGCGGACGGGATTCCTGCGATGTTCTCCTGGGCGCTCAGCAGCAGGGGCCAGAGGTCCTTCATGAACTCGCGCGCGTTCTTCCCGTTCAGGAAACCGGTCAAGTTAATCTGCATCATCTTACCATCTGGATTCTACAACACACATCGAGGATGGAGAGAAAGAGAAAAACAGTGGGGGGGAGGAGCTTAATACGGCAACAGGAAGTGCCAGCATGCACAGAACAGAAAGGATGGGCTCTGATTGGCCAAAGCTAACACTTATTATAAAATATAAAATTCCTCAACACAAACATAGGATTTACAATAAGGTGCCTGCTAGGGCTTTTCTAAAACTCTGGATTTGATCAGAATCAAATCGCCTTGGATTCCAGAAAACGTAATTTCTGATTTCTGGATTGGTTTCTTACGTTAAAAGCATGCATTACTTCTGGTTCCTGATATTAAAAAGAGCCCTCCTTGTAGAGAGAGAGGAAAAAAACAAAACAAAACAAAATATGAATAGACATGATAATGAAAGCAGAACTCCTTGCATTGCAAGACAGGTAAAAGGCTTTGCCCCGCCCTCCCTCCCGTAACTGCTGTGACACAGCAACAATAAAATCCAGCAACTCATACAGTGTGTCAAAAACCCCAAAGAGACAAAGTACAGTCCGGAAGTCTTCAGTGTGTGCGCATCCTCGGGGTTGGGGGATTGGAGCGCCCGCCGCTCCTGCACAGACAGGGACGCTCCGTTTGGCTCGCTTCCGCCTCCCTACTGCTTGTGACTCAACCACCTTGAGTATAATGTTATATCACTTATCTAAATTGCAAGAGACGAACAAGCAATAATGAGTACACAGGGCATGGGAAATGTTTTTTTTTTTTAACTTTTCTTTCATCAAAATCAGAAGTAATTCAAAAGCAGAAAAATAAAAGTTAAATATCATAATCATCATCTCAGGTGTTTAAACTTTTGCTAAGTGAACTACTAAACAACCCATTTGCTACTTCTCCATTTTCAGACTGCGTCCGTATTAAAAGGCTGGACGAAGCTCGGAGACGGGGTGATACCTGTTCCGTCGCTCTCCTCCTGCACGCAGACTCGTAAAAACAGCTTTACTGTACAGAACAACTTACCGGCAACCACTGAATCAATCAACAGCCATGTTTCCATCCACAAATCTAATCATTCAATTTATCCAACAGATTTATACCACAGCGCTACACAATCCCTCACGTCCTCAAAGGGTCGTTTATATTAATGTGCTTGTTCTAATACGTTATTGTTTCCTTAGCAACAGCTTGTTCACAGGGATTAACTGTTGAGGAATGATGTTTATAGAACACATCACATAACATTTATGGAAGGAGTCTCCAGTGCCAGGGTTTTGTACCCGTCAGAGGTAAAGCTTTAACTACCAACGACTGTTTATAGCCACTGTAACGTACCATAATGCGTTTCAGACAATACATGCAACTACAAATGAAGAATTTGGTTCCAAAACACGATAAGCGCCATTTATTTAAATTACAGACGCCACTTTTGAGAGCTATCAGATTGTTTTCTTGAAAAACTCTCATAACCTTCAAAATAAAATACACCTGTTCTTGCATTACAAATATAATAAACTGAACACTTTATAAACAAACACACTTTACATGTAAATATTCACCATTTCAAAACTACATGTCTTTTCCAAATCGAGTTCAAGATCCGAGAGATCCGATCCACTATCTTGTTTTAGCCGACACACATGTAGGCCCGATCCTATTTCAGGTGATTGCATCTGCACCGTTTCTAATCATCGCCTCGTCAACGAATGAGAATTTTATCGTATTGTGGATAGATTAAAAAAATAATAATAATAAAAAAAAAACCTCTGATGGAAACATTGCTTGTGATCCTAAAGCAACACTTTTCCCTCCTCAACATGTAAAACATCCAATATTTCAAGGAAAGAAAAAAGTAAAACAAACCTATTTTGTACAAAATAAAACAGACGTGTTAAAGCATTACAAGAAATGTTTATGAAAGTAAAGAAAGAGAGGCAAAAAAATATAAAAAGGAAAATAATGATCACATACAGGAATGATTGTTCAGGTCAGTTTTCTGTAATTTATTTAATTAAAAAAAGAAAAGAAAAAACAATAAAGGGAGAGCGAGAAGGATCCAAGAGAATGAACTTGAGACATCTCTCGGGTTGTTTTGAATGGGGGGAAAAAAAAAAGTATATTTGAATTGTGTCACATGGAGTTTGCATTTATGGTTACTGAATTTAAATTTTAAAAATCTGATTCCCCCCCCTTCAATTATATTCACCCAAACCCTTTATTACAATCTCAGATGTCTCTCTCTTATTTTTACTTCCATAGATATTCCTCAAATAAAAAGTATAAAAAATATTTTCATCATTAATCCCATAACTGTATTGTTAGATGTTTTTAGTAGTTTTTTTTGTCGTGTATTCTTATTTAAGTGCTGTAACAAACTTAATCCCTGAAAATAAAGAGAATAAAAACAAACTGACACGATTCATCACTGACAGAATGCCAAGCCCTGATCGAAAACTCACCTCAAAGACACAAAGCTCATGATGAAGGGAGACTTGGGGTTCAGTGAGACTTTGGGCTCAGCTGAGATCTAATTAGGTGTTGGTGCTATACTTCAGATGCAAGGAATAACATCCATATTGGTTCAGGCCTTTTAAATCATAAATCACATCATCATTAGAAACAAAGTGCCGGTCAGAAGACACGCTGATACACATCACAGCATCTTCAGAAAGTACCAAACCATACCATTTCTTTACCCAGTGCTAGCACAAAATAAATCGTGCCTCTCTCTCTCTCTTTTTTTTTTTTTTTTGGTCTGGTTACACTAAATCTTTTTCTTAGTTAATGTCTGATTTCTGACGCTTTCACTCCTCTCCAAAAAGCCTGGCACATATCCGAGTACAAAAAGAAGAAGACAAACAGGGAAATGGGAATAGACAGATACCTTCTCCTCCAGCTGGTTGAAGACGAACTCAACAACGACGTCGTCCTCGAAGCCGAGGATCTCCGTGACGCGCTGCGTGATCCACGGCTTGATGACCTCCAGGTTCACCTTCGTCATGTCCACCTGAGATTAGATTTGTCCAAAAGACCATTAAAAACAACCAAAGAGGAAGAAACAACTTCAGCAGAGAGGCTTGCAAAAGTATTCAACCCCCCCACCTGGAATTAATGAATGATAAAAACACATACACATTCTTCCCAGGGCTCGACATTAACAGTAGTCCGACTGTCCGGGACAAGCATACGTTTGGTCAAATCCGTATATCCCTGTCTAGTTGTGCTGTTAAGGTGAGAAACTGTTCACATTGTGACAGAAGCATGAAGTATGGCACACTTATACATATAAAATTCTAGATATGGGAGCATTTCAAATTTGGCTTCTAAACCCTGGAATATGCATGTGCAAAATCAACCCAACATGAAAACAAGGCTAAAGGAATTTTTGTTTTCAAGGTATAAGATTGCTTACAAAAAAAAAAAAAAACATTGAATGTCTACCTCACAAAGAATTTATTGTTCTCAAAGGTATCACGTGACAAGTCACATGACATAGGGATACAGGATTAAGTAAATAAAGAGGCTGCCAGAAAAACATTTTTGCAGTTCAAAGTTTTAGCTATTAATATGATCATACGATATCAAAATATTGAAAAAATACCTCTCATCGTTACCGATTCCAATCCCCGCCACAGAAGCATAAATGCTGTACACTGAAGATTAGCCTTCATACATTTAGGTCAACCCGAACACCCTTTCTTGCAACCACAATGAATCAAAGGCCTCCGTATGGGCCATATTTTTATTTTATTTTTTTATTTCTCCTTTATTTTACTAGGGTAGTCACATTGAGGCAATTGCCTCTTTTCCAAGTGAGCCCTAGCCAAGAAAGCAGCAAAGAGGCAATTATATGCCTAGATAGAGGCATGATGGAAATATATCCCATCATGCATTGCGGCTGTGCTGAAAGAACAAAAAAGTGTGTTGGGGTGAATGGACGGAGGAAGAAACACATTATAAACTGACATTCAAGTCCAATTAAAAATAGTATGAGAATAGAAAATAAGCCAAGATAGAATAAGACAGATAAAATACAAGAATAAAAAGTTAGAGTGCAGAGCGAGGAGTTAATCAAATGCCTCAAATTTGATTTAATAAAAGGCAGCAGTGAAGAAGAAAGAAAGTATTCAGCCTTGATTTAAAAGAACTGAAAGATGCAGCAGACACAAAGTACTTTGTATTTATTCATGTAGGAAATACGCTCAGTATAATATGGATTTATTATTTTGAAAACCCACCAGCCGACTGATCTGGCATGTTTTAATTGTGCGACAGTAATGACATAAATAATGGTGCGGCAGAGTAGTGTCAGAAAGTGTTTTTTTTTTACCAATGAGCTCACTATATAGTCCTCTATCTAGAATTCCCTAGATAGTGAGTAGGGGATAGTGAATGAGTGAGTGATTTTGGACACAGCCTATGTGAATTTGTCTGTGCATGTTACCTCTCAATTCCATAACACCACAGAATGCCCCACGAGGTTTTTCCTACCTGTGAGCATCAAGCTGTATAACTCCTCCCCCTTCTGCAAGATGGACAGCTGATCAATCAAGACAATCATACCTTTATCATGTGCAATATTTACTTTCACCATTAGGTTAGTCTCTTACATAACTTACCTTATTTCTACTGTTAGAATGCTAACCATCGAGGCACTGGTTTTTGCTTTTTCTATTCCCCTGATGTAACTTATACTGTATTGTTATGGAGTGACTTCTGGCACAAGAATTTCCCTCGGGATTAATAAAGTTTTATCTTATCTTAAACACCTACACCCATGCAGGAACACACACAAATGAAAACGCCACAAATGCATGCCCTTGTCCTCTGGTACATGTTAAGAGAGAAAATATCTTGCAGAGGAAAAGAAGAAAGTTTACACAGAGGGAGAAAGTCACATTCGTCTGAACAAAATCAATGAATAGTTAAAAGGGTTGTCTTGCAGTGGAAGGTTAAAGAAGTAGCCTATACACTGCACAATTATCCTGTTAGATAACAAATACTTGCTTGAAAATATTATCTTAATAGCAAACATGTGCCATAATTAAACAGGATTATCATCGCTACAACAGATGCTAGATAAAGCATAGCATTAGATTTGGTTTATGTTTTGAGTTGGATATTCTCTACAAGTAGGTGAGTATCAGTGTTGTAGTTGAGTCACTAAACCTTGAGTCCGAGTCCAGTCTCGAGTCCCCAGTGTTCAAGTCCGAGTCATTCAAAAAATTTCAAGTCAAGTCCACTATTGATCTGAGTTGAGTCAGAGTCCAAGACTCCACTGCACCACTTGACGGTGTCTGTTTCAGCGCCATTAACATTAGCTTGTTCTTGAACATGCCATATGAACAGGCGAATGTGCTTGTTTTTATCTGGGAGTGTGAAGTATTCTGTCAGAGATGGTTGGGAGACAGATGTAAGTGCAGAAGAAGATGTGTTTATTAATATAAGTGAAGGCGGTAAACAATCCAAAATGCCAGGCAAAATCATAAAACGGTGAAACAGGCAATAGGTCAAGCGAGGCACAAACAGGCTATCGTAGACTTGGCAGGATCAAAGACGAGAAACATGAAATCAGGGATCAGGAAACCAAACAAGGAAATAAGGCTTATCAGCAATGCAACTCAATACTTCGCAAAGTAAGTGTGTTTTCACAGTTTTTATATTGGTGCGCTGATTGCGCCTTAATCCTGTGCAGGTGCGAGTCGTTTACGGCGTGCTTGTGCAAGTCTACCCGAGAGTCTATCTGATGCACATGCCAAGGCGTGCAGGTGTGACGCTTTTGCATGAAATTAGTTAAAAAATTAATGTAGATATAAATATCTGATGCCAAATCATTATGGCATGTTACAAAAAATAAAGAAAAAATACGAGTCCTCATCTCCAATTTACGAGTCCGAATGCAGTTAATGCACGAGTCCGAGTCCGAGCCATCAGTGCTCAAGTCCAAGTCAAGTCATGAGTCCTTAAAATTAAGGCACGAGTTGGACTTGAGTACTACAAGCCTGTCAGGAGGTAACAAATTATTGAATTTACAAATAAATTTGCATTGTTTGGTAGTTGTGTGCGCTGTAGCATTGAAACCTTCATTTACCACACTTTGAAAGATCATTGCTATAGTAATGGTGGACAATTTTGTCATTTTATCAAGTTTTTTTGTCCAAATTGTATCACTGGCTGCACTAGTAGAGCTATTAGCGCCCGCCATTTTGAATTTGTGTTTCCCCATTTCACATCACGTGATCTTGAGTCCTAGGAGGTCCAAAGTGTACAAAGTGGCATCAAGGTCAACGGTGGCTACTTTGAAGAATCTAAAATATGAAAGTTTTTAACCTTCTTTTTGTTTAACACTCAATTCCATATATGTTCCAGATGTTATTTCATAGTTTTGATGTCTTCAGTATTGTTCTACATTGTAGAAAATAGTCACAATACAGAAAAAACCCTATGAAAGAGTCCAAACCTTTGACTGGTACTGTCATCTGTTTGAATAACTAAGCCCTTACCTCATACTGTCCTCTTCAAGGAATCTCCTTGAGGGAGAGAACGATTCCTTCTGAAGATGTGCGTGGTTTGAAAAACCTGACTAATACGTTGATCATAGATCATATAAGTTGATTAGCCGACATGAGTCGTTGATTGCCTTCTGTAATTCACTAAGTGCTGTTAAAGATAACTTAGTCTGATTCTCATTGATTTTGCTTTAAACTTCAGGACACTATAGTCTCTTCTATAGAAAGCCTCTTCTATTCTACTCAGGAATACTTCTGACCATCATATGCTTTTCACGTGTGAACAAAATTATTAGGCCCTTATCAAAAAGAAGTTTACTTCAAGTTCATTTTATGAAGTATACTTAAGTAAAGTTAAAGTATATTTCCTTAAGTATACTTTTGTGTATCAAGTATACTGATATCAATGTACTTGTAAGTAAACTAATCTAATACTTCTTGGGACTGAATTGGCCCACTTTTAGTTTATAAAAGTATACTTTAAGTCTAAGAGAAGTCAACTTTGAGTATACAACTAGTATTTTTTATTTTGTACTGCAAGTATACCACAAGTAAACTTATATACTAATAGTTTA
>JAOANJ010000003.1:1787797-1798751 GCA_026413345.1 Ariopsis seemanni | reverse complement strand
AACTCTTTCCACACTGTGAGCAGTGATATGGCTTCTCTCCTGTGTGAATACGCTGGTGTATTTGGAGATGACGCCGTCGAGTAAATTTCTTTCCACACTGTGAGCAGTGATATGGCTTCTCTCCTGTGTGGATGCGCTGGTGTCGTTGGAGATGACCCTTTTGAGTAAAACACTTTCCACACTGTGAGCAGTGATATGGCTTCTCTCCTGTGTGAATACGCTGGTGTATTTGGAGATGACGCTGTCGAGGAAAACTTTTTCCACACTGGGAACAATGATACAGCTTCTTTCCTGTGTGAATGCGCTGGTGTCGTTGGAGATCAGTCTGTTGAGTAAAACTCTTTCCACAATGTGAACAATGATACAGTTTCTCTTCCATATGAACTCGCTGGTGTCGTTGGAGATTCCTTTGGTCAGTAAAACTCTTCTCACACTGTAAGCAGCGATACGGTTTCTTTCCTGTGTGAACGCGCTGGTGTCGCTGGAGAGCACTATGATGAGTAAAATTCTTCCCACACTGTGAGCAGTGATACGGCTTCTCTCCTGTGTGAATGCGCTGGTGTTCTTGGAGATTACTCTGTTGACTAAAACTTTTTCCACACTGTAAGCAGCGATATGGCTTCTCTCCTGTATGAACACGCTGGTGTCGTTGGAGAGCACTATGATGAGTAAAACTCTTCCAACACTGGGAACAGTGATGTGGCTTCTCTCCTGTGTGATCGAGCTGGTGTTCTTGGAGATTACTCTGTTGACTAAAGCTCTCTCCACACTGTGAGCAGTGAAATGGCTTCTCTGCTGTGTGAATACGCTGGTGTTCTTGGAGATTACTCTGTCGAGTAAAACTCTTTCCACACAGAGAACAGCGATACGGCTTCTCTCCTGTGTGAATGCGTTGGTGTCGTTGGAGATGACTCTGTTGAGCAAAACTCTTTCCACACTGTGAGCAGTGATGCGGCTTTTCTCCTGCATGACAGCACTGGTGTGTTTCGAGGGCATTCTGATGACCAAAACTCCTTCCACAGACTGAACAGTGGTGAATTTCCTTCTGTACATCACTGTAAGAAATGTCAAGACTGAAAGCATCAGATGATGTTGGCTGATTACTGGAGCCTTTGGAGGGGATCTGAAGCTCATATTTGATCTCTCCTGATTTCTGCAGTCTCAGAAACTCTTCATAGTGGCATCTCTGGATGTGTTTATGGAGGTAAATCTGAGATGCATAGGAAAGAGGACATATGGTGCAGGAAAAGACTTGCAGCAGAGTGTTGTTTACTTCTGGAGAAGTGAAAGGACAAAAATATCAGAAAATAAAGTGAAATGCAGCAAGATAATAAAATGGAACAATATCCCAATGTAAAGCAGTGTTTGAGGTCAAGTTAAAAACAAACATTCAAGATTCTACAAGAACAAAGACTTAAAATCAAGTCTTGTAATTCAAGAAACAACAAAGAGAGAATAAGTGGATCTGGGAATTGCTCCGATTGTGTGCAAATTCACAAAGCTCAGGATCATCAGTATGGACAAGACGAACACTTCTATTTAAGCGACACTTCACTTGATCGAAATCACACAGTTCCTGAGAACAGTTCCCACTACCCTGAAGGAAATCACTGCCATGAGAACAAGTTTGCCACCAAACTGGTTACAACCAGCCGAATAAGCAGCACAGAATGAAGTAAAAGTGCCATATGTCAGTATGTACAAGATTACAGCTACTCAGTCTGAGCCTGGGCAAGAAGGCCTGCCCAAAGCCAGTTGATCGATATTGTGCTCCTGAAGCAAACAAAACAAAAAGCAATAAGGAATAGTAAAAGCAGCAAAGAGAAACATTTATTTTCTTTTTTTAATTCCTATTTCTGCATTTATTTTAATATTCTTTTATCTTAATTTCTTCTTCTTCTCTCTCCTTTTTTTTGAACTCCTGTGATTCCATACTTTTATGATACACCAACTGCTTTAATCAAAACATGCAGGGTATTGATTAGCAACTAGAATAATTAAGACTATAGCAGAGGTAGAGCTTTTACTACAAAGCTGCCCAACTATGGAACAATTTTCAAATTAGTGTTTTCGCACAGAGGTATAGGCTCAATCCAAAACTTGGTTTAAAAACTATTGGTTTATTCAGGCATTTTGTTAAATTGCTTTTCTCTAGAATAAAGGTGGAGATCTTCACGACTTCATGAGAAATATGGTCGAGCTATGCATGTTGGTTCTTATTCCTGATGGGAAACCAATGCCTGATCTGGACAAACATTGATGAGGCTCTTCCACTATCCAAATATAATTGAATAAAACAAATAAACTGCAGAATGAATGGATGGACTTTACCATTCATGGAGCACTTTTTGTTCCAGAGATGATCAAATGCAGGACCGAGTTCTTTTGCATACTCTTCTTCATACCACACCAAGAGCTCCTGTCCTGGGGTAATGGGTCGACAGCAACGATACAGAATTCCCCCTCGATACTGAAATGCTACAAGGTTGTGTTCTTCATAATTACGGGCACAATTCACATACCTAAAATAAAGAGGAAAAGTGGCAGAAAAAGTAAAAATCAGATCAGAGTTACAGACTGAGAGAAAGCATGGGGGAGATATCAGAGGAAGATAAAGTTCCTCCAACAAATCAGAAGCTGTAAACAAAGAAAAGACCCAATAACTGGTGCATTCCTCACCTCATCCAATTTGCATGCATTTCTTGTTTGCCATCTACGTATTCTTCACACTGCCTGCTCCTGCATATCTGTAGAAAAATAATAAAATACTTTTCTTCTTTCAACCAGTCTATGGCTTCAAATTAACTGATGTGCCACGGAATTAGAATGACGCCAATATTATATTAAGCATCATGAAATCAGAATTAAAGGTTCTTAACTGTATCTTTAGTTTCACAGAACCGACAAGCTCTCAGATAAATATAATAACTACATGAAAACACAGAAAAGGCTTTTCATCAGAATTCAGGTAAAGGTGTTTATTCAAAAGGTTTTACTGTATGTCTGACCTAGCAAAGCTGTGCTGTTGAATCAGACCTCTCTGGCAAACCAAATGTGTCAGAAAGGGACAACCCTATAGACGAAGAAAGAGTTGAGCACAATATCGGAAACAATACTGGTAGCCATCAACAACATGAACTCAGATTTCCACCAGATTTGATAGCTGATATGGAGAATGTGAAGAAAAAAATATGACTGGCAATGCAGAGCGAGTCACACAGGCAAAGAAGAGGATCTCAATCTGCCTGGATTATCTAGAAGATGAAATTTTTACATATAAAAAAAGAATGTTAACACCCTCTTACCAGCCACTAACCTTTCATGGGAGTCTGTGAAACCACGCTCATTTTCAAATATATGCTGATCAGGGCTCATTGAGCAACTCCTGCATCACAAATCCATGGCCAGGCTCTCACGTGTTAGCGTGGATGTGGCAGAATCGAGAATAACTTCATATCAGGTTTTCTTCAGATGCATGTGGGAAAACAGACTTCTGGAATGTTGATGAGACTATAATGATGACTATATTGTACAATACAGGAAGCTGACTGTACTTAGAAGTAGCAATGGGAGGACCTATGCTAGTCTATGTTAATTTGTAGCCAATCATGTATCTTAGTGGTGGACCGTTTTATACCATGGAGAATCTTAATTTGGCACATGATCTTTTCAGAGGACTCATACAGGTCAGATCTTTAAAGAAAATATAGAAGGGCACTCAGAGTGCAGCCCTTTGACACGGCCAGGCTTGCAATGTTAGCAAAATTGAAACTAAATTTGCAGCTCCACTTCCACCATTTTTCCTGGAAATCAGGTCAGTAGGTTCTGTACAATCCTCCTAACAGACCGCAACAAAACATATCATCCTTGGTTGAGGTAATAACAGCACTTTCAAACCTTTTCTACTCCAAATGAACTGAGCAAAAGCATGATTGGTTGTAACATATTAGGAGAACACTCAGTAGATGCTCAACAAATCTTGGAGGTGTAACTTATTTTGTAAACAGAAGACAGCATGACAGACGATGAATAGCAGCAAATGGACTAACATTTTGAAAACAGTGTCAAAGAACCAAAAAGGTATGGATCACTTCTGGTCAGAACTTTCAGAATAAACTCTAAGAAAAAAAAAAACCCACGATGCAGAGGCCATTAACCTGGAGTTGGCAGGTGACAGGCTTTGTATCCAGACAACCAAATACAGAGCTCATCATACGAGTTATATGACTTCAACTAACTTTGTGGGGAGAACTGAGATTAAGATTGTGGATCGTGATTCTACCCCAAAAGACTGTCATATGATCTCTAACTCTGCATGCGTTATTCATGTACTAACCTTTACATGTTCATATAAAGGGCAAAATCCTTTTGTAACACTCTGAAGTATCCTCTGGTACTTGTAGGAGTGACTACTTCGGCTCATGATTGTACCCTGATCAAATAAACATTTGCTTGAGCATTATTCAGGTGTTATCAGTAATTCTTCTATTAACAGGTGAATTTCCACCACACTGCTGAAAAGAATCAGTGTGGGATTGCATTGTGATGAAACTTGTGATTTACACGCCGACTCCACATATCATTGATAAGGAAAAACTTGATACAAGTTGGCATTAACTTCACCCATTTGGCTGTTTAAAAATATATAATCTTTACAAAAAATTTATAACAAACTCACCACCCAAGAGTATCCACTGTTCATGGCTTCCTCGCTGTCTACCAGCTCTCCCTCGTAGGGTCCAAAGTGTGCACCTACTGGAAGTATCTCCCCCTTATTAAATACTCCCAGCCCTGCGTCAGGAAGACCGGATCTCCGAATCTCTAGTCCAGGAGGAAGTGTCTGTCTCGCTCGATCAGAGACCCCCATGGGAACAGGGGTATCAGGGATGAAGATGGGTGGTCCATGAGCCTCGCACTTGTTGAAGAAAAAGGATTTGCAAACTTCACAGTCTGGAAGTAGAGAAAACGCAATGGAAAGAAATGTTTAATAAAAAAAATTAAAAACACAATCAGTGTGGCAGCGAGGGGGGTAGTTAAGCATCAGCTGTGAATGGCGAGTAGTCAGACTGAACCAGCAGGTGACATGTGACGAGTTACACCTGTGTCTAATTATTGGCTGTACATCTCTGCACACTCCCGGGATCAGCACTTCCGCAAAGGGGCGGAGATTCTGATTTGCATCCCTGACATGCTGCATGCTTCCCCTGATCAAGCACAAGTATACAGAGTCTCTGTGAGTATTCAAGGGGGTACACATCAGGCTTTGGTGGATTCTGGTTGTAATCAGAACTCCATACATCAAAGCCTGATTCAGTGTGGGGCATTGGGCAATACACGATTGGTGAAGGTGAAGTGTGTCCACTGGGATGTTCATAAATATCTGCTAATGCCCGTCACTATTCACTTCTGGAGTGAAAAACAGTGTGGAGGCGAAGGTTAGTCCAAGCCTCACCCATTTCACTTGTCTTGGGTATAGATTAGCTGTGGTTTAAAACATGAGTAAAGCAGTTAGTAGTGGATGGGTCCTGCATTGGCGAGTCATGGGGGAATCCTGCGGCAACGTTGTCTGGGGAGGCAGTCCCAGGACCGTCCATGTCAGCTCCACATCATGATGACACAGAAAGTGGGGAGACCCTCCTTTCTCTCTGAAAAATCCCACTGGAGCAGATGCGTGACAAGTCTCTGAGGCATGCTTTTGACCAAGTAACTGATGTCCAAAATCTACAGCCTCATGTTGCACTTTCCCTTCTATATTTTTCCATTATTACAGATAGACTATATCGAGTGATGCAGGACACTCAGACTAAAGAAGAGACAACACAGCTGTTGGTCCCAAGAAAGCCGTACGGAACTTTTATTCCATGTAGCTCATCATAATCCCATGGCTGGGTATCAGGACAAAAAGACTCCTTTGCCTAATGGCTTGTTTCTATTGTCCAGGGATTTGCGCCGATGTCCACAGGTGGTGTGCGGCTTGTTGCAAATGCCAGTTGGTAAATCCAGCAGCTATGCCAAAAGGACCATTGCTCCCATTACCATTAATTGAGATCCCCTTCGAAAGAACTGGCATGGATCTCTTCGTGCCATTAGATCAATCTGCACGCGGGTATTACTTTGTGTTAGTCATAGTGGATTATACAACATGATACCTGGAATCAGAGCCTATTCGCAAGATCTCTGCACATAGTGTTGCAGAGGCACTCTTCCGCATTACCTCCCGAATCAGGATTCTGAAAAAAAAATCCTGACTGATCAAGACACTACTTTTATGTCACGTACACTACACAAACTGTACGGATTATTGGGGATTAAATTGATTTATACCAGCGTTTACCAGTCATAGACGGACAGACTGGTCAATCGATTTAATCAAACACTTAAAAACACGATTTGTAAGATTTTTCAAGGGGACGCAGGAGACTGGGATAAGTGGCTAGATTTTCTGTTGTTTGCAGTGTGTGAGGTCCCACAAGCCTCCACCGAGTTTTCCCACTTGAACTGCCATATAGGTGCAAGCCCAGAGATGTCTTAGACATCATTAAAGAAAATTGTGAGGGGGGGCGTCATGGCTCAATTGGATAAGGCGCCATACCATAAATCCGGGGACACGGGATCGATTCCGACCCGAGGTAATTTCCCAATCCCTCCCGCTCATTTCCTGTCTCTACACTGTCCTATCCAATAAAGGTGAAAAAAGCCCTCCCCCAAAAAAAATCTAAAAAAAAAAAAAAATTGTGAGGAGGAACCTTCACAAATGAAATTCAGTACGTTCTTAACCCGAGAGCAAAACTCCACACAATGAGTCACATAACCCAGGAGAATGTCACAGGTGCAAGAAAGTTAATCCTTCCTGTCCAACAGAGGAACATGGCTAAGGGAATTTGCACCGGGAAATAAAGCGCTCATTTTATTGCCCACGTCAAGCTCAAAATTACTCATCAAGTGGCAAGGGCTCTTTGAGGTCACGCTGCGAATTGGGAAAGTCGACTATGAGGTCAGGCACACACAGGCGATGCATGTCAAATCTACCACCTCAATCTCCTGAAATCGTGGAGAGAGGAGGCTCCTATGGCTCTGGTAAGTTCTGAAGAAAGTGGGGCTAGGACCGGAAGCAAGTTCAAAAGGTATAGTCCAATTCACTCCAGTCCCCTGTGGAGACCACCTCTCACCATCCCAAAGAGCACAGGTTTGCAGGCTGCAGGAGGAATTCTGCGAAGTGTTCTTGCAACTCCCTGTTTGCACTGACCTTAAAGAGCATCACATTGAAACTCCCCTGGGCGCAATGGTGCGCAGCTACCCATATCAGCTCCTTGAGCACAAGTAAAATGTGGTTCAGGATGAACTCAAAGCAATGCTTGATTATGGGACTAACTGAGGAGTCGCACAGCAACTGAAGCAGCCCAGTGTCTTAGTTACCAAGACCAACGGGACAGTCCAGTTCTGTGTGGATTATAGAAAAAAGTCAACGCGGTGCCTAAATTTGACACATATCCAATGCCTCGCTTTGATGAACTGCTCAATTGGTTAGGCGTGGCTTGCTTTTATTCAACACTGGATTTGATAAAGTGATACTGGGAGATCCCCTTGACGACATTATCCTGTGAAACCCCCCCAGCCTTTTCCACTCCGTTTGGTTTACACTGATTGGTCACCCTTCTTTTTTGGGTTTGGGGCCCCAGCGACGTTTCAGTGCCTTATGGACTGAATCCTCGGTCCCCACAATGTGTATGCTGCTGCCTATTTAGATGACACCATTATTTATAGTATTTATTGGCAGCAGCATTTACAACATCTAAAGGCTGTCTTGAGGTCGCTGAGGCATGCAGAGCTCACAGTACACCTGAAAAAGTGTGCAATTGGATGAGTGGAAGTATGGTATCTGGGCTTCCACTTGGGTCATGGACAGTTGCATCGCCAAATTGATATGACTGCAACAACTGCGACCTGCCCAAGACCATAAAGAGGGTGAGGCAGTGCCCGGGGCTTGCTAACTATTATAGGCAGTTTGTGCCTAACTTTTGGAATGTCACCAGCCCACTGACTGACCTCGTTAAAAATGGGGAACCAGATCAGGTCTAGTGGACAGAGTCATAAGAACGGACTTTTGTGCAGGTTAAAGTGGTTTTGTGTGGGGGCCCATTGTTGCATTCTCCTGACTTTGCTTTCCCTTTTGTTTTGCAGACCTACATGTCAGACAGAGGGCTGGGGGGTGTTTTGTCCCAGGTGGTAGAGGGGGAGGAGCACCCAGTGCTGTACATCAGCCCCAAGCTTTCCATGTGAGGGTCAAAGTACAGCACTATATATAAAGAAGTGCCTGGCCATGAAGTGGGGGGGGTCCTCACTCTCCGGTACTACCTGTTAAGATATCCATTCACCCTCTATTCTGACCATGCCCCGCTCCAGTGGCTCCACCACATGAAGGATGCCAACGTGCAGATCACTCGGTGTCTGGCCCTTCAACCCTTTAAATTTGAGGTGGTCCACAGGCTGGGGGCACAGATGGTGGTGGCTGCGGATTACCTCTCCCGCCAGAAGAGAAGTCAGCTGCAGACTGGACGGCTCCCTGGTCTGAGTCGGGCAGCGGGGTTATGTGGCAGAGATGAGGTGGTCGAGCATCAGCTGTGAACAGTGAGGAGTCAGGTTGAACCAGCATGTAACATGTGATGAGTTACACCAGTGTCTATAATTACTGGCCGTCACCCCACGTGTGTGTGTCTCTACATGGTAGTGATAAAGTCACTGAAAAGTGAAAAATAGAATAAAAGTGCACCTTAAATTGTCACACCTGTCTCCAGTCCCTCATTGGCCCAAAGACAGAAAGTTGCTACAATCAGTATCCAGGAAAGGCCAAGTCTTTGAGGAGCAAAGATCAGCCATAGATGTCTGGTTTGTCAACAAATATGTGAGAAAATTATTGAAGTGTTCAAAAACAATGTTCCTCAAAGAAAGAAATTAAGGGATTTGGATACAGCACCCTCTACAGTACACATCATTAAATGATTCAAGACATCTCGAGGACCTGTGTGTGTAAAGGGCAAGAACACAAGCCTAAGCTGAACACTGGTGATCTTCAATCCCTCAGATGGCACTGCATCAAGAACCATCATTCATCTATAGTTGATATAACCACACAGGTTCAGGATTACTTTGGCAAACTTTTGTCAAGCACTACAATACAGAGTGGGCAGCCCAGTGGTATAATGGTTAGCACTGTCAGCTCACAGCAAAAAGGTTCTGGGTTTGAGCCCAGTGGCTGGCGGGGGCCTTTCTGTGGGGAGTTTGCATGTTCTCATGTCTGTGTGGGTTTCCTCCGGGTGCTCTGGTTTCCCCCACAGTCCAAAGACATGCAGTTAGGCTAACTGGCTACTCTAAATTGTCCATTGATCAAGCTTGGAGAGGGATGTGCTCGGCCAAGTTTAAGAAATGCCCTTAACACACCAATGATGGACTGCTAAAATGTCATCAGTGGTGCCCCTTATAGCCCTTGCTGGCTATTGGGAGAAGAAGAAGAATTAAGAAAATCCCAAATGTCACTTATCATGATGTTGCTTGCTGCTGGCACTGAAATGGCAGCTCTGTGTCATGCACATACTGTACATAAAAAAAATTAATGGTTGTTTGTTGGTTGCAAGTGTGAACATAAAATTAGACAATGAGAATAATTCAAAACACACACACACACAACCTCAATTCCAAAAGCATATCATTTGTTGTAAAGCATTACACAGAAGGTCCATATGTCCTCATGATCTGCATTTCTAGGTTTTTCAGTTATTTTGATGTATTATATTAAATCATGAAGAATGATTTCTGGTAAGCATTTGACTGATGCAACATCCTCTCTGAAACTTGTTGTGCTGCCACTCTCCTGTTTGGACAAAAAAAAAAAAGGCCCAGGCTTTCCACTTAACTGCCCTCGCTCACATGGGCCATTGAGTGATACTGATAGCATCGCTCCTGTTACTGAAGTGTTTCCAACAACTGGTTTTGTTAAACGTATCTTGCTTGTGGTTAATGAGAAGTCCTTGTGTCACCCTTCCTCCCAACAGGCGTCTGAGAGTCTCACTTTACGCTCATGTGTCTGTACGAGTCATCAAGCTGCGGCGGTACAGAGGAGAAATACTGCAAGTTGTGACTGTCCATAGGGGTCAAAAAAAAGTGTCCATCCAACGAAACTTCTCCAGCTCTGAACAAGAAGCTTGTCGACATTTTAAGGAAGTGGACTTCACACAGACATGCAAACAAAGACAGTAGACAACAGGATTTAGCAAATTAGGCACAGGCATCATCTGCCCAAATGATTCAGTTTTCCGACAGGCTGCTGAAGGTCATAGAGCATTTATCTCTCATTAGCTTTTATACTCGTGCAGTGTCTAAGGCTGTTAATGGAAAAGTACATGGAAAGAATGTAAATGGATTGAAGCCACGATCATAACCAACGTCAAAAATTACAATGGATTAAAAGCTTTCATAAAGATATTTGACTTTTCCAACTCCGGTTTAAATTTGGGATCAGAATACTCGAATAAGCACAAAGCTACAATTGCTACAGAAATTCAGGGTACACATATTTTTAAAAAATAACATATTCTAACCAATGAACAGAATGTACACTCATCGGCCACTTTAATAGGAACTTGTCCTTGATTCTAAGATTCCTGTTCTTGGCTGCAGGAGTGGAACCCAATGTGGTCTTCTGCTATTACATGCTGAGATGCTTTTCTGCTCACTACGGTTGGAAAGAGTGATATCCTTCCTGGCAGCTCGAACCAATCTGTCCAGTTTCCTCTGACCTCTCTTATCAACAAGGCGTTTCCTCCCATAGAACTGTCACTCATTCTATGTTTTTTGTTTTTCGCACCATTGTGTGTAAACCTTAGAGACTGTTGTGTGTGAAAACCCCAGGAGATCAGCAGTTTCTGAAATACTCAAACCAGTCCATCTGGCTCAAACC
>JAOANJ010000003.1:1666825-1679696 GCA_026413345.1 Ariopsis seemanni | reverse complement strand
TAGAGATACCTCGGTATAAGATCAACAATGCAACATGCACAGAAAGCCCTCCCACCCACCCATGGAGGCGATGGTTGGAAGCCAAGATCAATGAAGCCTGGAAGGATATTAGTCAGGTAACAGAGGTGCAGAAGGGCATAATGAGGAACAGGTCCTGGGTGGTAAAAAAATATATAACAAGATGTCCTAAGTGAGGCTTTAGAGACTGCCAAACAAAGACTCACAGCTCTGGCTACTAGGCTGAAAAGATACACCCAAGAAGCAGAGATCAAAGGAATAAATTGCCTGTTCTCCAAAGACCCAGCTCGGGTGTACTCCCAGTTGCAAGAAAATAACAGCACAAGAACAGACCAACCCAGAGCTGAGACTGAGAAATACTGGAAGGTCATATGGGAGAAAGAGGGATCCCACAACACCAATGCCAAGTGGCTGGTGGACCTAAGAGCAGACCACAGCAACATCCCAGAACAAGAACCAGTTACAATCACAAAGGCAGGCATCTAACAATGAGTCTCAGGCATGAAGAGCTGGACAGCACCAGGATCTGACATGATCCACACCTACTGGCTGAAGAAACTAACAGCACTCCCTGTACACGGATAACCTTCATCAAGAACTCTGTGTGGCTGTGGAAAACAACACTGGTGTCCAAGGCCATCACACAAGTCACTATCAAGTGAGGCATATACCACTGTCCCCACTGCTGTTCTGCTTAGGCCTGAACCCCTCCAGCCAGATCATCACAAAGAGTGTATGTGGATACAGATTCAGGAGTGGAGTGACCATCAGCCACCTCCTATACACAGATGACATCAAGCTGTATGCTAGGAGTGAACAAGATATCGACTCATTGATCCATCTCACCAGGATCTACAGTGAGGACATCAGGATGTCATTCAGTCTGGATAAGTGTGTCTGCATGGTGGCAAGGAGAGGGAAGATGATCAGGATTGATGGGGTGGAGTTACCAGAAGGCAGGATAGCAGACATACAGGACAGCTACAAGTACCTGGGTATCCCACAGGCCAATGGGTGCCATAATGAGGAAGAAAGGAGGTTAGCCATGATCAAATACCTCCAGAGGGTAAGACAGGTTCTGAGAAGCCAGCTCAATGGTAGGAATGACATCCAAGCCATCAACATGCATGCCCTACCAGTCATCAGATAACCAGCTGGAATAGTAAGCTGGCCACAAGAGGAGATAGATGCAGCTGATGTCAAGACATGAAAAGTCCTCACAATGCATGGAGGGTTCCACCAAAAGTCCAGCACCCTGAAACTCTACGAACCATGGAATCAGGGAGGGGGAGGATTAGTGAGTGTCAGAAACATGATCCAGGATGAAACAAGGAGCATCCATGAATACATTAGAAAGATGGCCCCCCAGGATGAATGAGTAAGGGAGTGCTTCAGGCAGCAGAAGACAGAGGGTGATGAGTATGAAAAGGAAAAATCATGGAAGACCAAGCCCCTCCATGGGATACACTAGCAGCAGATAGAGGAAGTGGCTGACATCAGTAAGCCCTACCAGTGGCTAGAGAAGGCTGGCTTGGAGGACAGCACAGAGGTACTGATCATGGCAGCACAAGAACAGGCCCTAAGCACTCGGTCCGTAGAGGCAGGTGTCTACCACAGTAGACAGGACCCAAGGTGCAGGCTGTGCAAAGATGCCCTTGAGACAGCCCAGCACGTGTCGTCAAGTTTATTTGTATAGCTCCTTTAACAGACATTGTCACAAAGCAACTTTACAGAAAATTAAAGACTTTAAACATATGAGCTACTTTGATCCTGAATAAATTGTAGCAGAGTGTAAGATGCTAGCTGGGACAGTGTACACAGAAGGCATAACCAAGTGGCTGGTATAGTGTACGGGAACATCTGTGCCGAGTACGGACAAGAATTATCCAAGTCTCAATGGGACATATCACCAAAAGTGGTTGAGAACAACAGAGCTAAGATCCTGTGGGACTTCAATTTCCAGACTGACAAGTCGGTGGTGGCTAACCAACCAGACACAGTGGTGGTAGACAAGAAACAGAATAGTGTAGTTGTAATAGATGTGGCAATTCCTGCTGAGAGTAACATCAGGTAGAAGGAGTGCTGCTGGTAAAACTAGAGAGAGAGAGTGCTGGTAAAACTACAACCCTGTTTCCAAAAAAAGTTGAGATGCTGTGGAAAATATAAATAAAAACAGAATGCAATGATTTGAAAAATCACGGAAACCCAATATTTCCTTGAAAATAGTTCAAAGACAACAAAACGATGTTATCAAAATGTTGAATCTGAGAAATTGTATGGTTTTTTTTGTAAATATGCTCATTTTTAATTTGATTCCTGCAACACGTTTAAAAAAAAAGTTGGGACAGAGGCATGTTTACCACTGTGTTATACCACTTTTTCTTTTACCAACAATCAGTAAGTATTTAGGAACTGAGGACACTAATTGCTGAAGTTTTGAAAGTGAAATTATTACACTTTCTTGCTTGATATGTGACTTTAATTGTTCAAAGATTCTGGGGTCTCTGCTGTTGTATTTTGTGCTTCATAATGCACCACACATTTTCAGTGGGAGGCAGGCCAGTTTAGCACCCGCACTCTTAAGACAAAGCCACACTGTTGTAACATGTACAGAATGTGGCGTGGCATTGTCTTGCTGGTAAAAGTAGGGAAGTACCTGAAAAAGATGTCATCTGAATGGCAACACACCCCCATATCATTACAGATGCTGGCTTTTGAACTTTGTGCTGGTAACAATCTGGATGGTCCTTTTTCTCTTTAGCCTGGATGACACAATGTCCATGATTTTCAAAAATGGTTCGAAATGTGGACTTGTCAGACCACAGCACACTTTTTCACTTTGTGTCAGTCCATCTCAGATGAGCTCGAGCCAAGAGAATGTGGCAGCGTTTCTACACGTTGTTGATATTCGGCTTTCACTTTGCATGGTAGATGAAGCAACAAACTAGTAATATCCTTTATATAATCATGTCGGTTTTTAATGCAGTACTGCCTGATGGATTGAAGATCATGGGAGTTCATTTTCAAAAATGAAACCAAAACCAACAAACATGTTGGTTTTCAGCCTTGCTCCTTACATGCAGAGATTTTGCAGGATTCTCTGAATCTTTTGATGATATTATGGATTGTCGATGGTGAAATCCATAAAATTCCTTGCAATTTTATATTAAGAAACATTGTTCTTAAACTGTTGAACTATTCGCCCATGCAGTTTTTCACAAAGTGGTGAACCTCACCCCATCCTTGCTTGTGAGCGACTGAGTCTTTCCAGTTACTAATTAACCTGTTTACCTGTAGAATGTTCTAAATGGGTGTTTTTTGAGCATTCCACAACTTTCCCAGTCTTTTGTTGCCCCTCTCCCAGCTTTTTTGTTACAGGCATCAAATTCAAAATGAATGTATATTTACAAAAAGCAATAAAGTTTATCAGCTTGAACATTAAATATCTTGTCTTTGTATTGTATTCAGTTGAATATAAGCTGAAAAGGATTTGCAAATCATTGTATTCTGTTTTTTTTTTTTAACTTTTTACCCAGCATCACAACTTTTTTGGAATTATGGTTGTAAATGAATAATAAAATGAACACAGCAATTCACAGTATCTGAGTGTACAGGTAAAAAGTTTTTATATTTAGTTTCATTGCACTGACAGTTACACCCAACATTGTATGTATGACAACTGGAGGTAGCTAGCTAACTGTTCTAACTAACAGAATCCAGCTGTCATACGGTAGCTACAGTATTAGTCAAAAGTTTGAACACACCTTCTAATTCAATGTTTTTCTCTTAATTTTTATTAATCACTTTATGTCTTAAAGTAATGATGGATGTCGTTTCTCTTTACTTAGTTGTTCAGTTCTTGACATAATATGGATTACTACAGTTGTGGAATAGGGCTGTTTACTATGTTTTTATTATTTACAATTTACTGTTTGATCTCAAACACATTAAGAAGGTAAGAAACTCGTCCACTTAATTACCTTTTGACGAGACACAGCTGTTAATTGAAAAGCGTTCCAGGTGACTCCGTCATGAAGCTGGTTCAGATAATGTCAGCAGTGTGCAAAGCATCATCAAGGTAAACGATGGATACGCTGAAGAATCTAAAATATCAAACATTGTTTTTTAACCTTTTTTTTGGACCACATAATTCCACATATGTTCCAGATATTATTTCATAGTTTTGATGTCTTCAGTATTATTCAAATGTAGAAAATAGTCAAAATACAGAAGAAAAAAAACCCCATGAATGAGTAGAGGTGTACAAACTTTTGACTGGTACTTCCACAGGGGTTTTTTGGGGCAGCGTTGGTGCACTGTATAGTGGTTTTATGGGATCTAAGAGGGTTTATAGTTGTCATTGCAAAATGTACCAATATGAGCAGCCATTGGGAGCCTTTTCCCGAATTTTTTGAGGGGTCCAAACATTTGCCTGGTTTGCCTCTCCTAATGGTGCACCCCTGGTGTCAGAGGATCTTGCAAATAAAAATTTTAGACAGTAGAAATCACTGTCACACAAAACATGTGTCAAATGTGTTTAAATTGTATAACATCCCTGCTCTATCTGTTGGCTTGTGCACACTGCTAACTGGTCGATTAGCATGTACGCTGTTAGTTAGCTGCCCGAGCAGTCTATGATCTCAGAAATTGATCTCCCAGCTTTCAGGCTGAAGAGTTCTTAGAGCAGCTCAAGAAAGTGAGAGACATTTTTAGACTTGAACCATCTTGTCTGGGTCTCTGTACGCGTCCTGGTGTTATTTTTACACACAGTACATGCAGTTTCACTACACGCACTCGGCAATAAACAGCTTGTACTAATAAATAAAAAATCACAACAGGGGGCTATAAACACATTACACAATATGACATCTCACTAGCTACTCTGTTCAGTATTAGAAAGCTCTGCGCGCGCACACACACACACACCGATGTTCATGTGCTATTTAAATGCTCCGTGTTGTCAGCAGCCAGCTCGGCAAACTTCAGTGTGTATTTTTAAATATGGACAACACACAATGACAAACAATGCTCTTCTGTTTCAAGACACACACACACACACACACACACACTACAACAGAGTCACCTCATATCTGCATGGAAAAGAATAAATAGAAGGATAGATACAGTCATGGGGAAAAAAATATATCCTCCTTCAGTCCTCTGCTTTTATTTATCAGGGTCTAAATAACAACTGTGTGGTCCTGAACAACTTACTGTATATAAACAAAGAAAACAGTAATTTTTTTCCCAAAAAGTAAACCAACATTCATAACCCAGGTTGGGAAAAAAATAAATACACCCTTCCGACTTCCATAATCATTCATAGAGAAATTAGTCGCCAGGTGTTACTAATGACAGACAAGATTAGTTCCTCTTCAAGAAGCTCAAATACCTCAATAAAAGCAGAACTTTTGGGATTTGGTGTTCTGGAGCACTCAGGTGTGTGTCTACATCATGCCAAGAAGAAAGGATATCAGTCATGACCTCAGAGAAGCAACTGTTCCTGTTCATCAATCTGAGAAGGGTTATAAGGCCATCTCCAAACCACTTGAAATTCACCATAATACAATGAGAAGGATTGTTTCAAAATGGAGAGTCTTCAAGACAGTTACAAATAATCCCAGGCATGGACATTCCAGCAAATTCAATCCATCAACTCTTCTGCCCATCCATTCAACATATTTTCTTCCTTTCTTCCACCTACCCATCCATCCGTCAATATAGTCATACATTCATGGGGAAAAAGAAAGCACACCCTCCTTTAATACTATATATTTATTTCAAAAGTCAAAGTCCTTCCCGTGCCAGGACCTCATCTTCCCAGGCAGTCTCCTTAAGGCAAATTGGGCGGTGCCGATATCTGTTTCCAGAGCCCTTGGCCTCTCATCTGTTGCACGAGAGTGATGTGACTTTCTCTTGCTTCCTGTGTCACTCTTAGTCTGTTTCTCTGTCATGCTGCCTGTCTCCACTTCTTGTCTCTCTCTTACTTATATTTTCCTTTGTTTTTGTCTCTTGTTTTTCTCTCGCTGTCTGTCTCTCAGGGCATCAGCAGTTTGTTCAGTTCTCTGAAGGTGGTGCGTCTGCTGCGTCTGGGCCGAGTGGCACGTAAACTGGATCACTATATTGAATATGGTGCCGCTGTGCTTGTGCTGTTGGTGTGTGTGTTTGGTCTCGCTGCACATTGGCTTGCGTGCATCTGGTACAGTATTGGAGACTATGAAGTCATTGATGAGGAGACAAACGTGGCACGTAAAGATAGTTGGCTGTACATGCTGGGCGAGACAGGAGGCACACCGTACCGCTTTAATGCCACAGGCACAGGGAGGTGGGAGGGCGGCCCCAGCAAGGACTCCGTCTACATCACCTCACTATACTTCACCATGACGAGTCTGACCAGCATTGGCTTTGGCAATATCGCACCCACCACTGATGGAGAGAAGATCTTTGCTGTGGCCATGATGATGATTGGATGTGAGTAATAAAGAGATTTTTGCTTTTTTCATCAGAATATTAATTGAGTTTTCTGCCTTTTGAGATGTTCATGCTTCATACTCATGCTTACAAATACAACTACACGTTCTTCTTCATGGGCATGATGATGATGATTGGGTGGGTAGTAACAAGTCACAAAAAATCCTTATGAATCATTCAGTATCATATTGAATCTCTTGGTGTTTACTGAATTTCCTTCATAATCAAGTCTCAGATATAATACACTCAACAAGGCAAACTCCTGACCTTCACCATGACCCTGATGATCAGATCTGAGGACCTTTGGATATCACGTTGAGTCCCATGGTAGATATTGCAATGTGCCATTTCCCAATTTCAATCATCAAACTTTAAGATGGAAACCCAAGATTGACTCTGTTGACTTGTGTTGAATTACCATTGTATACTAAGAAATAAAGACTCGATAATTTCTGTACAAGTTCAGGTAACCAACTCAGGATCTTCACATGACTATGATGGTGATTGCATGTGAGCAACCAGGATTTGTGAGAAACATTTAATTAATGCTTAGGCTATAGTGGACTATCTCTGGGTCTGGATTGTTGATTTTCACCCAGAAGTAGCAAACTGTTCCAGGCTTCATATCAGTGCAATATTTAAAATTTGAAACATAAAGGTCTGCAAATTTCAATTGGTTCAAATTGGCATGAATTTGCTCTGGAAGTTTGTGTCCAATGCAGTTGTACGATTTACCAACATGCAAAAACCAAAAGACCATCTTTACCCAAAGCCAATTACCTTCTTCATGAAGAAATAATAATGAAAAAATATCAGTGAGCTTAATATGCACACTGTTGTCCTGTTGTGTTGGTGTTATAAATCACATTGGCACCATTTTTTCAGGGCCTATGTGTTTCTGTGACTATTCTGCTAGTGTGTGTGGTGACTCACTGTTGATCTGTTTATGACCAAGTGTGAAATGGCAGACTTATTCTCTATTAGCATCTGTGGTTGGGATAAATAACAACAGACGAGGCAGTAAAATGACCCACATCAAAATATCATGAGGAGAAAATCATATATTTAAAGACCCATGGAGGTGTGTATTGAGGTGGGATCCTGGAGAATGTAACTAAACTGTCACAGGACAGGGTGGATTTTAATCTCACACTGATCGGAGCAGGCAGGTTTCACTCTCACGCTGATGCCAGTGGACAGTTTTTACTCTTGCACTGACAGCCACTCGTGATTTTTGCTCTTATGTGAGTGGGAACATGGGTTTTTACTCTGTTGGTGGTGTTTATACTCTCACGCAGACTGAAGCCGAAAGTTTTTACTCTTGCACTGATGGAGGGAGATGCTAACATGACCAGGTAGTTAGCTTTCATTACATTACATTACATTACATTACATGGCATTTAGCAGACGCTCTTATCCAGAGTGACGTACCACGAGTGCAAAAGTCAGCTATATGAAGTGCTGAACTTCTAGACAAGACAGTTTTAGTGCCAACTGAACAAGTGACAGCAATACCTAGTGTAATATGCTCTTGGAGTACCAATACTCAAACAGCCAAGGAAACAAACCAACCATATAAAAGTACACGTAAATAGAGAACTCAAAACAGCTAACCCCAGGTGAGACACTACACAGCCTGGGTTGGTCTTGACCGAAACGCAGTTACACAGTGGGTGGGGAAGCAGGGGAGAGGTGCAGCCTGAAGAGGCGAGTCTTCAATCTGCGCTTGAAGGTGGTCAGGGAGTTAGCAGTTCTGACCTCAATGGGAAGGTCATTCCACCAATGGAGAGCCAGAACAGACAGCAGTCTTGAGCAGGCGGGGCAGGAGCAGAGAGGAGGAGGGGCATCAATAATTGTTGTAAGCATTCTCAAACCACGTTGAGAACATCAGGTGACTTCTGGAAGCTGATACTATTGGCTCACTAGGTTGCTCAAACTTGTAGAGATGGGAGCAGCTGGTGTTAACTCATCTAACAGGAGCAGGAGGTTAGTTTAATGCTGAGCAGGGTGGACGATTCTTAATCTCATCCTGGGTAGTTTTACTCGCACACTGACAGAACCAGGTGGTTATGTTTAACTAAATTTTGATGAGAGGTACTATACATATTAGAGCTACTTTTAGAGGGAAGATAGCAATCTTTGCATTTTTTCCATTGACCAAAATGTAACAGCTAACTAGCTTTAGCTTGGGTCATGTAGTATATCACTGAGAGCCAATGGTACCAGTTTCCAGAAGTCACCCAATGTTCTCAGCATGGTTTGAGAATGCTTACAGCAATTATTCTTGTGGCTTGGCAGAGCAATTTTTTTTAGCCTTGAGCTCATGGTGCTAGAGATTCCTGATGTGGTTAGTAAGTATATGATTACTTTTAATTATGTTTACATTTCTTAGGCTATGATTTTGTGTACATATGATAGCTACATGACGTAAATGGGTTCAATCTGCCATAACATCCCCAATGGTCACTTGTTTCACAAAACGATCGTTATTTTGTTTTAGATCATAGCAGGTGGCATCATAATTTGCTCATCTATGGGTAGGATGTTAAAGATCATCAGAGATGTAGTCTGATTGTTATGAAACCAATTGTTTTCACAATATAGGAGTTTCTTCTGAGCCACAGGCAATAGGATTGAATTCAAACAGAACAGCCTCTGGTCTCTCCTCGAAGACCCTACAGCCCTTATGTGGTTTCACCTGAAGATGAAATTTTCTCTCTAGATTATCCCTGATATATTTGAGTAACAAGCAACATTATCGTCGGTACGCTTATGCAACCTTGATACATGTTTAACCCCACTCGCTTCATCATAACGAGGGATCAATTATGCTAAAGCACTTGGAGACTTTAGAAAGTGAGAAATTATTCTGACTTTGTTGAGCAGATTGTGACCCACAAGACCAACATTGACTCATTAGTTACTCTGAACTTTTTAACATCTTCTTACAACTTTTACACAAACATCCTACACGGGAATTATACATTCAAGGTCAGTTAAACAACGGTAAAGCAGTGATACCCAGTGGTGTGAATAATTATCATACTGGGAGAGACCTGGAAGAATCGCAAATCTTCTGAGCCATGGCATCACAGCGCTTTGTAGTTGGAGATGATGAGCTTCAAACAAAAGTGAAAATAATGAATTATTAAATATTCTGTCACTGATCGCTGTAATCTCTGATCAAGCGCAAAAACTCACCGTCCATACACACACTCTCTCTCTCTCTCAACAGACCATTAAGAATCGAACACAGCTCAGTCTGATGCCACTCTCAGAAGTGATTTTGGCAGTTATACTATTACATGTAAATGATGTTAATTATCTGCAGTCAATGCAGAAAAATAAAAGTCTTTAAAGGTTGATCCTAAATGGTATGATGTCCTGCTGCCTCACCATGGGAGGATTTACAGAAGTTATAATTTACAGGAATTACAATTAATTCACACCGTGTCATTACCTGTGGGTTTTAAAGAGTCTCAGATTTTAATAACTTGCTTCAGGTTTATTAAACAGCCATCAGATTGATTGGATGGGGTACAGCACTCATAAGTGCGCACAAAAACCTTAGGAAGACAATACATGTTACACACGCACAGCTTGATTAGACTCAACTATAATCATACTTTATGCATTATAACTCATCTGAGCTAATTTCTCTCTCTTTTTTTTTTTTTTTATTATAAACACAACTAACCTGGAACAGTTTCATGGACAGATCTGTATTCAGGACAGTACGAGCTCATAATTTCTAGTGATATGTAATGATTGGTGAATGATTCTGAATGACTCTTTGGAGTGAATCAGGTGAACTGTACAGATGTTGAAAATAGTGAAAATAATGAGTAATAAAATTAAATAAAAAGAATGACAGAAAAGTGCGTGTTTTCACCTTTTCTGTTCATGTTTAACTTGAGATAAAACGGATAGCAAACTAAACTATAGAGCACACAATAAGACAATACACATGAGTTACTGTGCGAGTGGAAAAGCCTTATCTAAGCCTTAAAATGAGGAAGAGAGGCGACAGCATTGAGATGGAGATAAAGAGAGTTCCACAGCCTCGGGTTGGACAATAAAAGCACTATCTCCTACAGCAGGGGTCTTCAACCTTCAATAAGAATCCTGAATCATTTTTGTTGTCCTCTGTCAAGGAGGAGAGATACGCTGATCTAGCAGCACTAAGAACTTTCTATACTTCAGGAAGCTCTCCTTCCATGCTAATTGGAACACTCCCAATTTTGTTTGACGCCATTTTCGTTCTAATTTTCGAGTGGTCTGTTTTAAAGTCCGAGTGTAATCGTTATACCAGGGTGCTAATTTTTTCTCTCTGATCATTTTTCTTTTCAGTGGAGCTACATTATCTAAAGTATAGTGGAACGTTGACTCAAAGCATTCCGTTGACTGATCAGGTTCTGTGGGGTCTGACGGTGATCCAATCAAAGTTGAAAACTTGATTGCTCAGACGTATTTTGAATGAGATGAGATAATGATCTGAGATAACTTCAGACTGTGGAAGTGTGACTATATTTTCTATGTTTAACTCAAATGTTAGTATTAGATCGAGGGTGTGACCACCATTATAGGTTGGTCCTATGACATTCTGATTAACCCCAACTGAATCTAAAATAGACATAAATGCTGTTTTCAGAAGGTCTTCTGGGTTATCAAAATGAATATTAAAATCTCCGACAACTAAAGCTTTGTCTAAGGAAATGATCAGGTCTAAGATAAAATCTGCAAATTCAGAAAGAAACTCAGAATATGGCCCTGGGGACCTGTAAATAATAAGTAACGGAATTAACTGGGTAGACGTATTTTTCGAGGCTACATACATTATATTAGTATGAAGAACTTCACATGTATTAAATTTATAAACAGGTTTTTGTGTTGCACCTAGATAATCATTATAAATGACTGCAACACCTCCACCTCTGCCAGTTAGACGAGGCTGGTTTATATAACTGTATCCAGGAGGACTCGCTTCATTTAATGCTTTATATTCATTTGGCTTAATTAATCTTTCAGTTGAACAAAGTACATTAAACTCCTGATCAGTAATAAGTTCATTAACCATTAGCACTTTAGATGTAAGAGATCTAATATTTAATAGCCCCACCTTTAGATCAAAGGTGCTGGCAGCAGCTGTACAGTCAGTATGATCTAATTTTATATTAATTAGGTTACTGGAACAAACTCTCTGAGTATTTCTACTTTTTTGTTTAACTTGGGGAACAGACACAGTCTCGATATAGTGGACACTGAGTGACAACTCTGTGCAGCTAGCAGACAGTCGGTTTAGCCTGTTTACCTGCTCCCTGGCCTTGGCTCTGGATTGTCAGAAGTTATCTAGGCCTGTTCTGAGACTATGAGCAATGCTGCAAGAAATGAGAGCAGCACCTTCCCAAATGGGATGGATACTGTCCCACCCTATGGCTACTATCACACTGTCTCGTATCTTGCCACATAAGCACAAAGTCCTGTGACATATACGGCATATGTGTGATGTTTCTGTGACATTCCTGTGGCATATCTGGGGTTTGTATGGGGTTCAAGGGACGTAAAGTTATGGCGTACTGAGGTGTATGCGTGGCGTATGATGCATTTCCACGGCGTAGCCATTTTGTTGCTTTCATTGGCATGGCATTTCGTTCTTATGTGTGATGTTGCTGCTGCATACCTGTGGCGGTTCTGTGGCGTTCACAGGTGGGTATAAAAGGGGGCCCCATGCTGAGTTTGTTGTCATTTGTCACAGTCAAGAAAGCATCATGCCAGCAAAGAAGTCAGGACCCAAGAAGGGCAAAGGAAGAGGGAAGACATCAGCTACATCCACCCAGCCAGCCCTTGAGCCACCTTCATCAGACATATGTCAGCTAAACCATTCACACGACATAATGGGTGGTCGTGCAATGTTCCCACTGCATCACTGCTGCAAAGCTTTCGTTTTTATGGTGTACATGTGACATATGTGTGATGTATCAAAGCTGCTACGTATGTGCTATGGATTTTTAAGTACAGACTTAAAAATGCACCGCACCCTGGCATACAAGGAGATCGTGTTATGCATCCTAGAGTATTAGCTATGTAAGCTGGCAATGCTGTGACATTCCTTTCTTACCGCCACATATCCTGATACACTGTACATACGCAAGGCTGAAAAGCCAATGTGTGAACCAAGCATAACAGGCCAGCAGTGTCCTCAAAATTAGCCCGATTATCTATAAAGCCCACACTGTTTTCAGAGCACTGCCTGGACAGCCAGCAGTTCAGCGACCATAACCTGCTGTAAGCTCTTTCGCCACGCTGCATTGGGATGGGGCCAGAGCATACTACAGCATCAGACATCGCCTTCACTAATTTAAACACCTCTACAAAGTTACTC
>JAOANJ010000003.1:1009256-1022061 GCA_026413345.1 Ariopsis seemanni | reverse complement strand
GTAAAGTACAGATACTCAAAAAGTGTACTTAAGTACAGTACTCAAGTAAATGTACTTCGTTACTGTCCACCTCTGGAATTGACCAATTATGTTCGTCTCTCCACACCCTTACATATACTCATGTGTGGTTAGAATAAACCCAGAAACATCTCTGAGCTGGTCTCTGTGTCAGTGACGTTACTCCCAGATCTGTCTGAGCGCCACACGCTCAGTGTTCTATTCTCAAAACCTGGACACACACAATTACAGAATGGTGATAAAAATATTTTGTTCAACCATTTTCTGTATTTCACTGTTTGTATTAATTATTTTCTTTTTGCATTAATTTGTGCTTCTACCACTCTTTTAGCCATTTACTTCATTTTGTGATATTTGTTGTTATGAATAATGTATAGTGTGTGTGTGTGTGTGTGTGTGTGTGTGTATGTGTGTGTGTGTTTTGCAGTAAACAGGAAGTGTACTAACTCTGTCCCTCTCTGTAGAACACTGTTGATAAACTGATAAAGAAGACGAACTTGGCGCTGCTGGTCGGCACAAACAGCTGGAGGGATCAGTTCATCGAGGCCATCACAGTCAGCGCCGGTAATCAACTGTGTGTGTGTGTGTGTGTGTATCAAGGTTTAGTGCAAATGGTCAAGAACCAAATCATTCAAAATTTAGAGACTAAAGAAGAGCAGATTCAGTAATGAAGAGGTAAGTAAGGATTGAAACATGTGGGGTCATGCTGTTAAAGGAAAATAATCACCAACATGCTGCTGTGATGAAGTGGAGTTACTGTTCCCACCCTGAAGTTGATTATTTTCCTATCACAGCATGTTTCCAAGTGTTTTATTGTTCCTCTGATACCACAGCAATTTACCAACAATTAAATTTTTTTATTTATTAAAGAACAACGCATTGTACTTTTTATCCATTTATGGCTACATTAAAAGTTATTTCCTGTTGTCACTTACGTTGTAGCAGCTATAAACAGTCGTTCCCTCACCAGCGTGTCTTTTTCTGTCTCTTGAAATTAGTAAAACAAAAAAAATGAAACTTGTTACACGTTAGCGAGAAACTGCAAAGTGTAAACTCCTCTGTCCTTAAAGTTACAGCTTCATCTCTGACTGTTACACAGCGCTGACACTGGAGACTCCTTTCAGAAATGTTACATAAACATCGAGTGTGTGAATATAAACCTCAGAGATGTGTCACCTGTCACCCCGCCCACTTTGCTCCGCCTCCTGTTGCTTCAAATTGATGAAACTCGTTAAAAATGAGCGGCTTCCAGCCCTTTTATTGCATCGTGTTTCTGCTGGTGTGAATATAGTCTCTCTCTCTTTCTCTCTCTCACACATACACACACACACACTAAAAGCATTAATGGTTTAAAAGCTTTAAATGTCAAACTGTTTGTTCCACATAGTTTATTTACCCAGAGTAGCATTGTGAAGCCCTGTGTGTGTGTGTGTGTGTGTGTGTGTGTGAGAGAGAGAGAGAGAGAGAGAGAGAGAGAGAAATGTGAAATGTGTGAGTGTGAAGAATGAGCCATGGTTTGCTCACACAGTGTTACCATGGTGATCAAACTAACAGGCTTAAACATGATACACAAACACAGACTTCTAATCACACAAACACTTGCTGTGTGTGTGTGTGTGTGTGTGTGTGTGGTTTAAAGCTATTAAGCTGCCTCTGATATTCATTTATTCATATTTATTCACATCCTCCTCCAGGCAGAACCTTTAAAAAGTTAAACTCTTAAGAGAACTTTAGATTAGTGGTGTGATGATGCATCGCTATGACAACAAGCCACGATAACATGATCAAAAATGCTTATAGCATCAAACGTGAAGTGTGTGTGTGTGTGTGTGTGTAAGCCGTTGTGCTCACAAGAACAGTGTATAGTGATATGTGTGAAATGCTCTCACTGTTGTAATAATAATAATAATTATTATTATTATAATTATTATTATTATTATTATTATTATGTCTCTCTGTCTTTGTGTGTACAGGTGAGGATGATGATGACGAAGAGTGCGGGGAGGAGAAGCTCCCATCCTGTTTTGATTATGTCATGCACTTCCTCACTGTGTTCTGGAAGGTTCTGTTTGCCTTTGTCCCACCCACTGATTACTGGAACGGGTGGGCATGTTTTGTCGTGTCAATCATCATGATCGGCGTCCTGACAGCTTTTATCGGAGACCTGGCGTCTCACTTCGGCTGCACTGTGGGTTTGAAGGACTCTGTCACCGCCGTGGTGTTCGTCGCTCTCGGCACCTCCGTACCAGGTCAGTGTCCAGTGAGAGTGAGACAGATTTCACTGTGTGTACAGTATACAAAGATAAAGAAAGAGATTCTGCATGAAAGAATCATATCGTTATGGTAACACGCTAACAGACTAAATTACCTCACTAGCTATTCTTTGCTTATCCAATGATAGCCTCACAGTGTAATATTGCCTGCTAACAATTTTAATACATGATGTTATATTGGTCTATGTATGATCTAGTCAGTGTTTAATGGATTGAATATGTTAATGAGGTAGCTAGTATTTAGCTAGCATGTTAATTATCTCGCAGATACAAGTTTCACCACCTTTTATGTAGAAATGAAGTTGGAAGAATGCTATATAAAAATCACTAGCTTCCTAATGCTGCTTTTCACTTCAGCCAATTTCACACAATAAACGTGCACTTAAGCTCAGACTCAAACGTAACTGAGACTCACTGCTTTTTTAAACAAACTCCGCCCCTGTGTGTAACTCTCACGTAACTTATGCATAGCACTTAAGTCTGTAGTTACATCTGAGGTCTGAATACGTGTGTATGTGTGTGTGTGTGTGTATGTGTGTGTGTGTTTGTGTGTGTTCAGTATTAAATCCTCACTGCGTCACTCGAGCTGATAGAGTAATGGACTGACCCTCAGTATGGCACCGATCCAACAGAGGAGAGGAATGCAAGAGTGCAAGGGGGAAGGAATCCAAGAGTGTATTATGACTGTGTGTGTGTGTGTGTGTGTGTGATGGATTGTTTAATTCACCAACTGTGACCAACTGATTAGCTTCATCAGTCATGACACTCAGCACAGAGACCAAACATGAATTTTTACACACACACACACACACACAAAGAGAGAGCAAGAAATGGGCTGTAATATATGGCTGCTGCAGTGTGTGTTTATTAGTCGCAGCACGTAGTGCTGAGAGAGCAGGAAACCGCTGAGGGGTTTAGTCCCACCCCCATTTATTTCCCTCTTTTCCTCTCTCTGTTTTCTTCGTTCCCTTTTCCCCATTTTACACATAAAGTTTACACCTTGCTAAAATGGAGGCTTAACGTCCACTACCTGTTAGCTCCATTAGCATTGTAGCTGCAGTGCAAAATTAAAGAATCAAACCAAGGACACTAAACATGATTTGGCTGCTTGTTTACGTTTGTGGACATTTTATTTTTGTATGAACTGGTAAACTTCCAAATCCAAAAACTTTACATTTATATAACTTTTGCGAATCCACTCTCTGTAGCTGTCTAACTATTCAATTCAAACATTTTTTAACCCTAACTCACAGTAACAATAGTCAGAAAGCAGTGTAGGTGTATAATTGTGAGATTTGGCACTTTCAGATCTGTAATTGTTTTGAAGTGGTTGGAAGTCTGAGATCTGTGAACGCTGACGGCTCTCCCGCAGGGGATCGTGGGACGTGGAGCTCGTTGCCACAACGCCCACATTACCGTTAGCAGCGATAGCGGACCGTCTGGTTGAGACTCGGCCCAGGATCACCATGGTAATGCCATGGAGACGGTGACGATAAATGAGAAATAAAGGAAGCAACAGATTGGAAATGCTGGTGTTGTGAATCAGAGATGGCAGCTTTTATTGCTTGCTGAATTCTGTATGCTTGTGGTACTAATGTCCCCTCTGTCCATAATATAATCATAATGGTGTTCATAATACACTTAATCTACTTCAGTCTAACTTTAATACACTTCAGTTGAACTATAATACAGTTTATTTACCTCACTAGAAAAATAGCACACTTTATTTATCTCAGTGTAACGTTAATCAGAATCAGAATCACTTTTATTGCCAGGTATGTGGACACACACAAGGAATTTGACTCTGGTTTCACAATACACTTTATTTACCTGAGTGTATCAATGATACACTTTATTTACCTCAGTGTAACTATAATACACTTTATTTAACTCAGTGTATCTATAACACACTTTATTTACCTCAGTGTAATTTTAATACACTTTATTTACCTCAGTGTATCTATAACACACTTTATTTACCTCAGTGTAACTTTAATACACTTTATTTACCTCAGTGTATCTATGATGCACTTTATTTATCACAGTGTAACTTTAATACACTTTATTTACCTCAGTGTAACTTTAATACACTTTATTTACCTCAATGTATCTATAACACACTTTATTTACCTCAGTGTAACTATAATACACTTTATTTACCTCAGTGTAACTTTAACACACTTTACCTCAGTGTAACTATAATACACTTTATTTACCTCAGTGTAATTATAATACACTTTATTTACCTCAGTGTATCGATAACACACTTTATTTACCTCAGTGTAACTTAAACACACTTTACCTCAGTGTAACTTTAATACACTTTATTTACCTCAGTGTAATTATAATACACTTTATTTACCTCAGTGTATCAATAACACACTTTATTTACCTCAGTGTAACTTTAACACACTTTACCTCAGTGTAACTATAATACACTTTATTTACCTCAGTATAAATATAATACACTTTATTTAACTCAGTGTATCTATAACACTTTATTTACCTCAGCGTAATTTTAATACACTTTATTTACCTCAGTGTATCTATAACACACTTTATTTATCACAGTGTAACTATAATACACTTTATTTACGTCAGTGTATCTATAGCACACTTTACTTACCTTAGTGTAACTATAATACACTTTATTTACCTCAGTGTAACTTTAATACACTTTATTTAGCTCGGTGCTATAATACACTTTATTTACCTCAGTGTACCTGTAACACACTTTATTTACCTCAGTGTAACTTTAATACACTTTATTTACCTCAGTGTATCTATAACACACTTTATTTACCTCAATGTAACTTTAATACACTTTATTTACCTCAGTGTAACTTTAATACACTTTATTTACCTCAGTGTATCTATAACACACTTTATTTACCTCGGTGCTATAATAAACTTTATTTACCTCAGTGTATCTATAACACACTTTATTTACCTCACTGTATCTATAACACACTTTATTTACGTCAGTGTAACTATAATACACTTTATTTACCTCACTGTATCTATAACACACTTTATATACCTCAGTGTAACTTTAATACACTTTATTTACCTCAGTGTAACTTTAATACACTTTATTTACCTCAGTGTAACTATAATACACTTTATTTACCTCACTGTAGCTATGCTCACTTTAGTTACTGAGCATCATATGAACATGTGATCACCTCAATTAAAAATTTCAAGTTTAAGGGAAGTAACAGCCTCAATTTATATGACATGATTGTGTCCTTTAGCCAAGTGGCTTTTCAGGGGGAAAAAAGTCTGTCACGGAAAAGTGTGCTTGAATGCGAGAGAGAGAGAGAAAGAGAGAGAGGTAACAAGGAAGAGAGGAATGCAGAGACTTGTGTAAGCAGCATGTTTATGGTTCAGAAATACACTGAAGAGAAAGTGAAGAGAAATAAAAAGTGATCTGAGGCAGAAAGGCTCTTGGACTTTAGACCTTGTAGATGGAGATGTTGGAATTTTTGCTGCTCTCAGAAAGAAGACTGTCGATGTTAAAAGCGTCACACCCCTGTCCCACCGTGCCGCCTGTCCCTTTTACACTGACGTCTGTTATGACCAATCACTGAGCTCAGAGGAGGAACATCACACACCCCGTTCCACATTTGGACACTTCATATAGAACACGAGGCGGAATAAAGGCATAATATTCCTGCCTTGACGAGGCTGTGGAAAAGGGGGCTTATAGTACACTTTATTTACCTCAGTGTAACTAAAATCCACTTTATTTTAACTAGAATACACTTTATTTACCTCAATGTAATTAAAATCCACTTTATTTTAACTAGAATACACTTTATTTACCTCAATGTAACTATAATCTACTTTATTTATTGAACTGTAACTATAGTATAGTTTACCTCAGTGTCACTTTAATACACTTTATTTTCCTTTTTGTAGGTATAATACATATTGTAGCACAGTTTATTTACATCTTCTACCCCACTATTCCATCTTTACTATCATGCAGTTATGAATTTTAAAGCAACAATTTCGGTCTCTTATCATCTGAAAGTGATTTTATCCAATGGATATAACTAATGTCATTTTTCAGAGCAGATAATATAAAACTGCCATTGTCACTAGAGTATTTGGCCACTAGAGGGCATCATTCACACTTGTTAAAGCCTTCCTGCCTTTTAATGTTTGCTTCTTTTATTTCTCCAGACACCTTCGCCAGTAAAGTGGCTGCGATCCAGGACCAGTATGCCGATGCGTCTATTGGGAACGTGACGGGCAGCAATGCGGTGAATGTGTTCCTGGGCATCGGTGTGGCATGGTCCATCGCCGCCATCTTCCACCAATCGAAAGGGCGTGAGTTTCGTGTGGAGCCAGGCAACCTGGCCTTCTCAGTCACGCTCTTCACCATCTTCGCCTTCATCTGCGTGGCTACGCTCATGTACCGGCGCCGGCCCGACATTGGCGGAGAGCTGGGAGGCCCGAGGACTGCGAAAGCGCTCACGACCATGCTCTTTATCAGCCTGTGGCTGCTCTACATCCTGTTCTCCTCACTCGAGGCTTACTGCCACATCAAGGGCTTCTAAACACACACACACTCACACACACATGCTGATGTCCGTATGAAGATGCGTACACACACACGCACACACACACAAAGGTTATGAAGAAAGACTGATGCTAACAAGACAGAAGCTAGCAGACAGGACATGGATAATATTTTCCCATTTTAGTTGAGTATATATAGCTAACACAGAAAAATGACAACAAAGGAAAGTGATAAGAGTAAAGCTAAAGGAATGAGGAGTTCGTAACTTTACTAAAGTCTGCTAATAAGGTTCAGTTCTTTTTAGTTTGTTTCTTTTTTTGTTCTCATTAAAACTGATACAACAACAGAAACTGATAAACGACTGAACGCCACTGAAAAGGAAACGAGCTGTAAAATGCTGTCAAATGTTGCATCTTATTTATTTATTTCCTCTCTGCCATTCACGCTCCTCATTCAGTGCCTCAGGCTGAAAGGTTTAATCTGATTGGACGCTTGTTACCCAGCCAAGCTTCCCCATTGGCTACGGTCAGGAGTTGTGATTTTGCGGAGAATAACGTATAAAAATAATACGAAAAATACTTGACAACCTTGAAGACAAGCCAGTACTAAAACACTGTATGTCATACATTAGCCCAGAAAATTCTGTATTCGAGAGAACGGAATTCTGGGTAATGTAGTTCTGATGACTGTAATTTACAAAGTGTGCAAGTGCACGATTCCGGTCCTTTTGTGTCTTTGTGGTCCTTTCAATGCCATTTTCACTAACAAAATCTCTCTAAACTGTTGATATCTAACCATGTTAGCCGTGATACTGGATATTTTATGAAGATTTTTCTCACAGGTTGGAAGTTACACACCATCTTTAGCTTTTTAATTAGCATTTCAGTGAAACCTACTGGTAATATGGTGTTATTTGACATTTAAGTTACGTCATTATGTAAAGTTATTGATAAACTTTACTACAAATCCAATCAGTATCTGTTAGCTCATTACATGCTAACATGTAGAGCGCATACTGTATATGGTTAACGCACATGGTGTTATTGCTAATGAAAGAGCTGACAAATATCCTGGGAAGTTTTATTCACCTAAACACTCCGATAACTCAGACAGTAAGTTTATTTACAGGTCAGTCCGAACACAGTTTTAGCGAATCACACCAGTTTAATTGTAACTTCGTGTGAATGTAAAATCGTAAAAACATAAAAAGACAATGAGCTACTAGAAGTATTATACAGTTGCACAAAGTAACATCATTTTATCATACGTAGCTTTAAGGAATCATGTATTAGTCAGGCTGCTGTAAGAAATCAGTTAGCAGTTAGTTAAAGGATCGCTGGAAAAAAAAACTTATTGGAAAACACAATACAGCATTAGCACTGGTGATGAGTTCTCTGGAAAACTAGTTAATATTCACACTCTATTTCATCAACAGGAAGGAGACCGTGTTCACAAACTCAAACAAACCAGTCCAGTTCAGTCTTTTTTAACAAATCACTACGATGACTGAATCTTTATTGTTATCAGACTTGTTTTATTCATGAACGATTCCGTCTTTTTGAACGAATCAGTAAGAAGAACCAATCAGTTTCAGTCACTCCATGTGTTTTGTTTGTGAATAGTTTAGTCTTTTTAAACAAATCACTAAATTGAATCAGTATCGTTCACTGCCACGCACTGAGTCATTCCTTTTGTTCAGCTGCTGCTGAAGGGCTTCGCTATTGCAAACCGCAAAACAGAAACGTGAAGCTGAACCACGACATTTCCAGAAACTTTTTTACATAGTTTTATGTTCTATTTTTATTCGTCAGTGTTTTGTAAACGTCCATGAATTGTATGAGTCGTTTGTGTAAGTGCGTGTGTGCTGAATCTTTTGGTCGGATTTGCTCCTCTGTCGTTTAGTGAATTGTTAACTTTCCAGAAGGTTCTGTGACGTTTCCTCGCTCACTTTGGCTTTACATGTTGCGAATAAAGCTGGCGAGTCCGCTTCAGCTATTCGCGAGGCTCCCGTTCTCTGTGTTCAGTGTGGTTTTCTTCCCTGATTCATTTGATTCCCATGTGCTAAATTAGCAAACACGCCCCACTTTCATGTTATTAAAATATTCGAATGTTGTTAAAATATTAAAACGTATTAAAATCTTCGTTAAAGATATTTTTGTGTAGTTTTGTAAAACAAGTCCAGTTGATTTTTTTTTAACCTTTGGATTTTATTGACTTTAAACGAGATGATTTTGAGAGACTGAAAGGCTTCATTAGATCAGCGTGCGATCGGAGTGTCGTTTCTGCCCGAGTTTACACTGATGACTGTTACACACACACAGAAACAGTTCCCATCCATTCTTAACACACAACTATGGTCTCACACATTTCATAAACAAACTTAACCATGCTAAAGAGAGGTACACACATCATAGCCGTGAGCTAAATCTTTCCCTCTTTCTCTCTCACACACACAGTGGAGTTTACGAGGGTGTGCGCTCCCTCCAGTCCTGCTGAGATTATATAAATGAGGCTAACATTTTAGCAGATTAGCATGGTTTTAGACACAGCTGCTCGATTTAGTCTGGTTTTAAACTTGTAGATTAGCCTGAATGCAACACAGAGTGTAGCTAGCTTTATTTTTATTTAAAGAAGGTAAAGATTTCAGATTAGACTGGCTTTAAAAATAAACAGATTTTTCATCTATTTGTCCTTTTAGAGTCCAGATTTTCACACTAATCTAGAGTAGCCATGCTAGCGGTTAAGACTCGATACATTTAGATTTGGAATAAATGCTAATTGTAGTTTAACTTGATGATAAGAAAGAAAATAAATTGCCAAAGGGAAAATTGTAAAATCGTTTCTAAAACACAATTCTGGTGATACAACTGGGTTTTGTATTCGATGCTAATGTTTTTTACCGAAAGAAAAGAATTAAAATGTAAAGTTTGAAAAATGGCCTTGGAGGACTTTCGTACGAGAATTTATACAAAATATACAAAACTCAAGCACTGAGCACTAACTATTAGTGAATGTTTCAGCACGTGTGATAGCTCAAGCTTAATGCTGAAGGAAAATTCCAGAACTGGTTGTCCATTTATTTTGGGGTTTATTGTTTTATTTCGGGGTGTTTTTTTCTTGTTGTTTCTTTTTTAATTACAAGAGTAAAAACAGCTCCCTGATGTTTCTTTATGAAGACAAATGACATGGACAGCGTTGAAATACAAAGCAAACACACACACACACACACACACACACACAAAACACAATAATTTAAAGAAAAAAGACAAAGACCCTTGGTATTCCTTGAAAAACAATATAAAGAAAGAAATAAAGGTGAGAAGATGAAGAAGAGGACGGTGGACACGTGTGAATTACAGCCATACTCTGCCGCAATGGACTTCCTGTGGGTGTGGCCTCCTGCTGATCGCAGCATGTGTCTCTAAATGTGTCTGCATCTCAGTGTGTGTGTGTGTGTGTGTGTTCTCGGTCAGTTGGACACGTCTACAGCGTGTGGTCAGACTCCGATCCTGGACAGCGATGGTGTCAGGTTTATAAATACGAGTGCATGAGCAAAAACTAGCAGAAGTGTAAATCAGGAGTTAGCCGCTAAGAGACAACACTAACTAACACTAAATGAATGGATAGGAAACTTTACTTACTTCAGATCTTTACTCCAATCTTAACGTGTTCAGAAATTCTAGAACGATACAGTCTGCTCTAATGTCATGTTTTATTTCTGAGTGCTTAGCGTTAGCGTAGTTTGCTAAGCTAGCTGGAACATACAGGAGCTACAAACATTCATGTGTAAAGGTTTTAATGGAGTGGTCATTTATACATTGAAAGTTTCATTTCATACATTACAGATTAGCTAGCTGGATCACTTTGCAACTTTTCTTATCTCAAATTACGCCTTTTTCTTGCATTGAGGCTGTAGTCACACTACAGCTTGAGATGGGTTTGTGAATACTTGCCAATGAAAAATTGTTTGCATCGCCACCAATCGTGCGATACACGGTGAATGTTCTCCAAGCTTCGCGAGTTGTTTTTTGGCGTCTCCACCTTGTGAGTGGCCAAAAATTTCACAAAATCTTTTAGTGCATGCAGTGAAATTTGGTGGCGATGTTTTTGTTGGCAAACTAAGCAGCGAATCCTCACAGATGTGTTTGGGAACACTTCCTGAAGTTCAGGAAAGCATCGCCACCAAATGCCTTATTTTCATCGATAACCATCGCAAATGATCGCAAGCTGGAGTGTGGGCGTAGCCTTCGGGGAAAAAAAAACAGGTATTGTGATCGTTTCTAAAACAGCTACATTTACACTGATTTCTCTGAAAATGTTTGATTTGGAATCTTGGTTGTAAAAATGTAATGAGTAATCAGGTTATAATCTTTAGCTAATTTTTTTAGCGCAAATTAATAAAACGTGCGCTTGCTTAAGGAACACAGCTCCTGATATGTCGATTGTTTTCAAAACATTACTCACTAGATTTGAATTTTTATGCTAACTTCTGAAAATATCTTTAGTCTCGTTTTAAAAACATAACAAGTAATTATGTTTAGTTATGTTTAGTTTATTTAGTGACTTTTCCAAATTACACTTTCTTTGGTCACTGCTACTTATTTCGGTGAATTCTGATTTTATTTTTCTTAAAAAGCTCTCGTGCTTCAGAAAAAGCCCACGGTGTCGCAGTTATTAAAATAAATAATTCTGCATGTTTACGTGCTTTTTAATGATTGTTACAATTAATTCTAATGAAAAGCACCAATGCTTCTGAAAAAGACCATTTTAACCTGACCATTTTAAAATATATATATATATAGATATATATATCTATATATATAAAATGTAACAGGATCTTTAGCTAGATTTTAATTTATTTACTATTTTCAATAATAAAAAGAGTTTTTGCGAGTTCACCTGCACTCTTGCACCTAAACCTGGCTATGTGTCCAGGATTAGAGTCTGATGGGGCGTGTCCGCGTCTTGGATCTCGTCTGCACCGATTGTGGGTGGGCTCGCATTTCAAAGTCCCTCCCTCTTTTTCACACGCTCCGCCCCCATCCCGATCCCATCCCTCGTTTCATATTTGGAATGTTAACGTGCTAGTTGTTGACACTGTGCATGGATGCTAACCTGTGTGTATATAATAAGCCGTAACTCACTCATTAATGTCATCGATGAAAGTTTTCAGAAGATGTTTGTGGAGATATTTCGAGTTTATTTGCGATTTTATCTTGCACATATGTCGAAAAGAAAAGAAAAAAGGCAGTATCTGTCGTTCCAGACAGTGCTACGAGGACTTTAATCACAGGGAATGCATGGGTACTTGTACAAATAATAACATTAATCACAATAAAAATAATAATAATAATAACATTATTAATGATATTAATGATAATAATAATAATAACAACAACAACGCCTCTTCTTGCTTGTTGCCATGGTTGTAATATTATTATTATTATTTGATGGTAGATTATTATTGATGAAAGGCTGTTTTGTCATTGCGAGTTTGTGTGTGTATATAGTGTACAGTGAAATCGAGGCGAGTGTGTTATTGCCTCAGCGTTATCTCATATTTATTTTAAACCCTTTAGTCAACTCAAGAATGACAAATATTGCCTTTTAGATGTATGTCTTATTTCCTTCACTGAGCAGTGTGTGTGTGTGTGTGTGTGTGTATGTCTGTGTGTGTGTGTGTGTGTGTGTGTTGTTGTTGCCATTTTCCCCCTCTTTCCCCCGCTGCTCAGATGGACTCGTTTTTTCAGGGGTTTAATAATATCTTTGATAATGTTTTCTTGTTTGACTCTCTCTCTCTCTCTCTCTCTCTTTCAAACATCGACACCTTGCGTTATCACCATCATCATTATCATCACATGACTCAAACTTGAGTTTTTACGACACACTGAGAAGAAAATTCGACATTAACAAACTGGTTTTATTTGATCAGTTATCAAACACTAATATAATGCTATATTTAAATAAAGAAAGTATTTGTGAGAAG
>JAOANJ010000003.1:856724-867431 GCA_026413345.1 Ariopsis seemanni | reverse complement strand
ATCAGTTTTTGAGATTTGTAAATTATTGCATTCCATTTTTATTTACAATTTGTACTTTTTCCCAACTTTTTTGGAATTGGGGTTGTATTATTGTGATGCTATGATCAGAATTTTATCAGTGAAAAGGTAAAATTAATCAGTCAATTAATTAGAAGTTCTGAAAAATAGTAATATAACTTTTTAAAAATGAAGAGCATTCTACTTTATATTCATTGTCCAACACTTTTAAAAATATTTATCTTAACAGCTGTCAGACAGAAACAAGACATAAATAAACCTAACAGAGATTAAACCTGCTGCAGATCTTTAATCAAAACCTGTGAACGTTCTGTACATGAACATCCGCTTGAAATAAAACCTGAACTATTTCCACTGTTTTCACACGGGAGGATGTGTGACCTTTATACTCGTTTTCGGAGTTTTTTCTTCTGAATTTGTATATCAAGTTTAATAATAATAAGAAGAATGTAAGTATAGGAAGAGTAATTAAAAACAACAGTAATGCTAAGAGAAATAAGAAAAAGGAACCATACAACTTTAATGAGTTGAACAACAAGCCAGTGACTGTGCTGGAGGCGGGGCTTGAAGAAAGAAAACCTCGCAGGACATTATACACAAAATACACAGTGTACTCTCATCCTTTCAGAAGGTTTAAAATGTACGGTCACTCTCAGGATTCATCATCTGTGTGTGTGTGTGTGTGTGTGTGTGTGTGTGTAGGTGCATTTAAAGTTCGAGGTGAACCCGTATGACCCGGCCATCCTCAGGCAGCTGATCCTGTCAGGAAGTGAACAGCAGAGTGTATCTGGTTCTGATTCTCGCAGACCCACACTGGCCTGGTTAGAGGACACGTCCAGCTGCTCGGACATCCCTAAACTGGAGGGGGACAGGTGACACTCTTCTACACACATCTACACGTCTCCTCTCTTACACAGTGTTCTACACACTTTTACATAAAATCCAGCCACAAATAAATATTATAATAATGAGGATTTAAGTCGGACCTTCTGCGTAGTGGTTTGATCTCTGTTTTACATTCAAACATGACAGGGTTGCCAGATGCACTAGATCCTGGAAAGACTGACTCCTCCTTTTCTGCATGTCTGATCTTACCAGTGTCTAATCGTGGCTTGTGTTTGGAAATGCATGATTATATTAATAAATTAATAATGCCATACTAACACTTGCTCATGTAATGCAGTGTAGGTACCGTTTTCCTAAAGTAGTGTGAAACACATTCCCCATGCACACGCTTACTTTGAAATGACGCGAACGGATGGAACGCTCGTGTGCATGCATTACGACTCCCAGACCCTGATCCGATCACACTGATCCTGACCGTGTTCAAGATCAAACATTTCTCATGTTATCTCGGATAACTCACTCCAGCTAAACTCGTCCCGAGCTCGGGTGTGTTGGAAATATTACATTAATTTACTTCCTTTCTATGTAAGATAAAGGTTGATTTTAAGGCAGGCTGTTACTCTGAGCCTGATTTTCCTCTCGTGTGTAATGAACTAAAGCCACGTTTAAACCGTTGTTTCTTTTTCTTTCCACAGCGATGATCAGCTGGAGGACTCGGACAGTGAAGAACAATCCAGATCCGAGTCCGTCACAGGTACCGACAGCTCCTTCATTACGCATATTAATGTGAAAGGTTTGTGTAAGGCAGTGTTTTATTATTATTATTATTATTATTGTTAATACACTGCAACCCCACTGTAATGAACTTTTCTTTTACTATGAACCTTCAGATAAAATGAACTTGGGTCGTGTTTCCACCTTTAATGACAGTGAGTCGGGGTCTTAAAAAAAAAAAAAAATCACTGATCCATGCAAGGCTTAACGAGCCTCGCTTAGGTGTCGATCATTAACAATTATCAAGAACGCTGATCACTGACTTAAAAAAAACAAAACAAAAAAAACCCTTAACAGGACTTTATTTGAAGAGCTGAAAGCAGTTTTACTCGAGTCTTTACTCTGTAAGCACTGTTGTCATGGCTACTCATTGTCATGTCCATGCGCATTGGTGCTCTGGGCACCATTCGGACTAATTACCATGCACCTGTTCCAGATTGGAGCATAATCACAGCGCATGCTTATCAGAACTCTCTAAACACACAGACGTTGTGAAGTATACATGCTGTACAGAGTGTCTCGCATTACCAAGCCTTTGTATCTGTGTATAGCTTTACTGGTTTTGATTCGCTTTTATATTTTGGACTTGCTTTTGTGATTATCTCTGGTATCCTGTTTGTGCCTCACTCAGCCGTTGCCTGTTCCATGACTCTGCCTTTGTGTTACGTGTTTGAACCGTTTGCCTGCCTGCTTGTAAATAAACTCTTCCTGCGATTACGTCCGTCATTCAGCTCCATTATATGACGCTAGTAAACGTAAGATCCTCTCCACCAAAGACCAACTTCATCTCCTGGAGCGTCAAAAGCGCAGTGAGAAAGCAGCAAATTTATCTAAAGAATACGATATCCTGAAAAATTCAGTTTCAGCTTTTACAGAGGGAACGCTCTGAGATTTCGTCCATAACTGCACTCAACATGACGAGCTGGAAAGAAAGAGGCTGCTGTGACTTCTTTCCGTCACTTCGTAAATATGTAAATGAATTCAGCGTAAATATAAGTGAAACACCGTTGGTCCTCTTTCGTGTAAGAGTGAGTGTTTGGTGTGACGAGTGGCTCCATTTCAGTATTACAAACTTTTTGGTATAACAAACTATTTGGACATTTCCAAGCAGCTCGTTATCGTGGGGTTACAGTGTACTTAATCGTTTTAATTTTTATCTCTCTTTACACTTGTTTATGATGAGTGAATAAATAAATTTTTAATATTTAACCCAGAGGGGCTTTTTAGTTTTTAAAAAATTATCCTTTTTTTTTTTTTTTTTTTAAACAATTAAAATAATTCAATATTAGAAGCCTCACCAGACTGAATTAAATATTCATGCCGAGTTATTCTGGCTGATTTATCACTGCTGTAAGGAAATTTCTCAACTGCTGCAGCCTTACATTTCCATCATCCTATTAAAAATGCAAAATTATATCAGCCAGTGATGTGTAAATGTGGAATCATCCACACTTCTGTTTAGTTTAAGGTTTAAATATACATTTATTTATATATATATATATATTATAAATTAGCCGAAACCCTGGAAATTAAATAAAGTTTCTCTCAGATAAAATATGATATGCACATTAGATATGGACGACAATTATTCCTGTGTGTGTGTGTGTGTGTTCAGGGCCGCTGGGTCCGAAGGAGAGCATGGAGGTGAGTGTGGGTGTGACGGCTCTGAGCGTGCTCCAGCAGCCCGAGAAGCTCCAGTGGGAGGTGGTAGCCAGCGTCCTGGAGGACACCGTTAAAGACCTGGAGGAACTGGGCGCGAACCCTCCTCATGCACTTGGTCCCTCCAAAGTGGACAAACCCGTCAAGGACAAACCCGTTGAGCAGCACAACATTCCCTTCCCATGCTTGCTGGCCGGAGGTTTACTGAGCTACCGTTCGGCCGCCAGCTCCCCAATCCTGGCCCCGTCCCAGTCCCATCGCCCCCTGGAAAACCCCTTAAGGACTCCCACTCCGGCCCCTGAGGGTCTTTCACCTGATCAAGGGCCAATGGAGATTGAAACTTGCACCTTCCCCTCTGAACTGGGTTCTCCGGGTACGCTGGTGCGCCGGACGCTCCCGGTTCTCCTCCTCTACAGCATCAAAGAGGCGGATGAGAAGTCTCCTGGGAAAGTTTTCTCCCAAATGAACAATCTGATGGGAAAAGGGCTGCATGATGAAGGCTTCACTGTCCCTCAGATCATTGAGATGGAGTTTGATACGCACGAGCAGCTGCTGCTCCAGGACCCGCCCGTCACGTACATCCAGCAGTTCGCAGACGCGGCGGTCACGCTAGACGGCGACAAGTGGAACTCGCCGAGACCGGGTACGTTAGTGCAATGCCTTCGCCTCCCTAAATCTCTCGAGGACGAGAACCTTTACGTGGACTCCATCACTCCCTGCAGTGATGGCGCTCACCTGCTCGTCGTCCTGCAGCCCTTCTCTGTCGAATCGCTCAACGCTATTAACCAAGTGGAGGCGCTGAACACGCTAAACCGCCTGCATTCGGCTCTGTGTAGAAGTCGGAAAGGCCAGACGATGGCTAACGGACATCAGGGACACGCCAGCACCTCGCAGAGCCAGACGCCGCTCATCCTGCCTCCTTTAGAGCAGCTGGATCAGCCGCACTCCTCCAGGCCACTAGGGGGCAGCGGAGGAGGTGGCTATTTAGCGCTCTACAAACTGAACTACTCCACGCGCATCGTCACGCTCGAGGAGGAACCTGTGAAGGTCCAGCAGATCCGAGATCCGAGAGACGCCATCACGTCACTGCTCCTGCTCCCGCCAGACGTGCTGGACGCGAGGGAGGACGACGCAGAGGAGACGTCTGAGGAGTCTACTCCCTTGGGGGTGAAAAACGGTGCTGGGACTGGAATTCCGGCTCCGGCGGGATCGGGGAAGGAAAAGAGGTCAGACGTGGCTGGACTGGGCCATTTGGTGGTCACGACACAAGCAGGGTACGTGATGATCCTGGACCTGTCCACTCTGGAGGTGCTGGCCAAAGTGGAACCGTCAAAGAAAGACGGGATGGAAGAGGTGGATCCCTTTGTCTCCGTCACTTACTGCTCCGGCACGGATCGCTTGTGTGCCTGCACTAGAGGTAAACGCTCTTAAAGGGACCGCGAGAATGTTCTGAGAAAGCGTTACAGAAGGATCAGTGGTGCGTGGACTTGTTCACGCGATCTAAACATGTGTTTGGGATGTAGCTTCATTGAACAGACTTCAGATGCACGTTGCGTTTGTTTAATTGCCTGCATAGATAAAGCACAACGAGTGCGCTGATGAACGGAGATACAAACTAATCATCAGATTTTACACATCTGCATGAAGAATGTGCATGAATGCAGTTCCGGTTGTAGAAAAACAGTCGTGCGAGAGCTTGAGAGTTTGTTTGGCACATTAGGAGTCGCTTCTTCACCATTTAGTTATCATTTACAGCTCTGTGAGCTTTGCCTTTTTTGGAGTTTTTGGGCGTGGCTAAATGTAAATCAGCTGTGCTGTAAATGTGTTTGGGGATCTACGACTGATTTACTGTCTCAGGGTTTCACGCGTGAGGACGAACAAAATCAGCAGGAACAGGAGGTTTGTTGGCTTCGTCATGAAGACGTAAAAAAACCCCATAAACTTATTTATTGATTAATTAAAAAGATGTAAAGTTAGATTTTTATAGAAGCTTCATAAAACTTGTAGCTTGGGCAGTTTAAAGAGTGCAGGATGAACACGCCCATTATTTTGGACCGTACAATTTATAAAAAAACTAATTTTTCTTCATATAAAATGATACACTAGGGGTGTTTTTTTTTTTTTTTTTAAATGAGTTTTTTTAAAAATGTGGGACAGTGCAATGATTTTATTATCATTTATAGGTTAAAAAAGTGTTACTCGTTGTATCGGAATATATACGAGCCAGTCACATTTTAATATGTAAATGCAGGCTGTGCAGAATCAGGCCTCATCCAGGAAGGGGGTGTGGTGTGGGTTTGAGGGGTCATGCAGTGTTTATATAATTAGGGTTATTTTGAAGAGGGTATAAAAAGTTTTATTAACCATGATCTAGGCGTTGTTAGATTCCCCCCCTCTGTTTATTGCCGTGTTCTTGCTGCTGATTGTTCTGTTGTTGCGTCCACAAAGGGAAATTCCCTCCAGTCTCCATGATGCATCTCTGAATGTTCTTATTTTGACCTGAACACTTTCTCGTGAAGTCGGAGTTAATATTTCACGTGTTGTGAAGAGGAAAAAGTGTTTACTGTGTGCTCATCACATCATTTTCTCCTCTGTAAGGTGGAGAGCTTCATTTCCTTCAAATTGGAGGTGTGTGTGATGATATTGATGACGCTGACATTTTTGTCGATGGCCCCGTTTCTAAAGGGGTCGAGCAGCTGCTGGAGGGAGCAAAACCCTCGTCTAATCCATCGAGCCCCGGCATCACAGGTACAGCACCGTCGCACTGCATCACCACCTGGGAGCCGTAACTGGCCATCAGGATACAGGAGAGACGTGTTCATTCTCTCTCTATGTCTCTCTCTCTGTCTCTCTGTGTGTAGGAGTTGACCTCCTGGTGGAGCAGCCCCTGAGCGTGGAGACGCTGTCCTCGTTGGTGGAGCTGACGCGCTTTGAGACGTTAACGCCGCGCTTCTCGGCCACAGTGCCACCCTGCTGGGTGGAGGTGCAACAGGAGCAGCAGCAGAGACGCCACCCTCAACACCTCCACCAACAACACCACGGAGACGCCGCTCAGCACACACGCACCTGGAAACTGCAGAGCGATAGGTGTGTGTGTGTGTGTGTGTGTGTGTGTACACACACTTATCAGTGATGAGCATTATTAGCCTGACTGCACCCCGTCATTAACCCTGACTGTCCTGCTCCGGTTTCAGCACCAGCTGGGACGAGCACGTGTTTGAGCTGGTTCTGCCCAAAGCCTGCATGGTGGGACACGTGGACTTCAAGTTTGTGCTCAATGCCAGTATCACCAACATTCCTCAGATCCAGGTCACGCTGCTGAAGAACAAAGCGCCCGGCCTCGGAAAGGGCAGCGGTGAGGATGAGATGCGCTGCTCTGTGGCTGTGGTGTAGCCCAGGAGATTATCATCAGATTATCCTCAGATTATCTTTTACGTTAACCACAGATTGAATTTGAATATTTTCCAGTAAATTAGTGGTTTATTTGTGAATCAAACACATTTATGTATTGAGAAAAAAAGATAATATGGCCTTTGTGATTGTTTTCTGTTCTCATGAAGCGTGTGCTGCTCCCTCAGAGTCCGCGGTCGATCGTCAGATCGTCTTCCCTCTGTCTCACTCACTGCAGACCAACGGGGAGAGGAACGGTCAGCCTCTACTGCACGACTTCACCGATGACATCCAGTTCATGGACATCGAGGAGACCGGGGGTACAGCACGCGCACGCACACGTTCTTCACTGCTCTAACTCAAGGAACAGTTTGTGTTCACCTGAAAGTTTGTTCATGTATTTTTACACCGGAGCTACAACACTAGTGTAGTTCACAAGTAATGCATTTTAAACATGGTGTCTAATTTCTAAATACTTCTCGGTAATTAAAGATCATGCTCTACCTACCAGTCATGCTTAAACCTCATTTGTTAAATGAAAACTGATGAGTCTGCATGCGTGTAGGATCCAGGCTGTGTCCGTTCCTGGAGGACCATAAAGAGGACATCCTGTGCGGCCCCGTGTGGTTGGCCAGCGGTCTCGACCTTTCGGGTCACGCCGGGATGCTGAGCCTCACCAGCCCCAAACTTGTTAAAGGTGCGGTCCACTTTAAACCACTTACAGGCTCACTGTGACTCTCCTTCGCTTTGACTGTGTGTGTGTGTGTGTGTGTGTGTGTGTGTAGGTATGGCAGGAGGAAAGTACCGATCGTTCCTGGTCCATATAAAGGCGGTGTGTGAGAAGGGACCGGAGGAGAGCCCACGCCGAATCGTGCGCATGACTCCCACCAAACCCCAATGCAGCAACAAAACGCACTCCCTTTCCTCCCTCCTGCAGAAAGCCCAGGCATCTAAGGTACACACAGAGATGACGTGCCATCGTGTTGTGTTTAATTTAAGTACGCTGTATTTCTATTTGTGACGTAAACCTGTTTTCAGGAAAAGGCCTCCACGTCCAAGTCAGATCCGCAGGTGGCCTCGAAAAAGCCGGATAACCTGCGGGGCTGTGACCTGCTACTGGAGGTTTCCATCACCATCAGGAGGTTTAAGAAGACGTCCGTACCCAAAGAAAGGTCTGTGGTTTAGTTCAAAACCAAAAACCACCTGCTTCTCTAAGCCACCTGGAGGCGTGGCCTGTTCCATAACCTTTGATTCACTTTACCACATCATAACTAATTCCTCTGTGTTGCTTCCATGCTGAGAGCTTACTCAGGAAGGGGTGTGTGTGTGTGTGTGTGTGTGTAGAGTCCAGCGGTGTGCGATGCTGCAGTTCCCCGAGCTGCAGGAGAGGCTGCTGTCGGCTCTGTGTGAGCGCAGTGAGGAGAACTCGCCCTCGGAACACGCTCAGAGCCTCATCCTCGACGTCCTCTGCTGGCTGGCCGGCGTTTACACTAACGGACCCTGCAGGTACTCGCACGCTTTACACGTTAAACATGTTCACGCACGGGTGGTCCTGTTTTAGATTCCCCCTGGGTGATAAACCTCTCGAAAAATGTCACAGTTTCACCAAATTAATCAGCCGCCGGAAAACACACTTTAAAAAATGAAAGCTCCTCTTTATTCAGACGTCTTGTGGAAGCCAGACGGAAGGGAAAATTTCTGGTGGAATGATGAAGGATTCTGAAATGCTGATTTTCTTTGTACTCGTGTGTGTATGTTGATCAGGGTGTGTTCCTGATGCAGCTCATTTGCATGTAGTGACGCCCATGAAAGGGAAAGTATACAGAGAGCTTGGGGACTGAAATGAGCTCTCAGGGTAAAGGCTGAGAAACAGAAGTGGAAGTTGTTTGGACTCCCTTCTATACCAGTGAAAGATAATAATAATTTATTATTATTAATAAACGAGCACTAAATCCTCGTGCTTGTTCACATCTCTGTGCAGACAGGCTGCCCCGCCCTCTGTTTGTACACCTCCTGTTTTTTTAAATCATAGCAATGATTTAGTTTTATTCATCTTAATTTATGGGTTTGCATCGACTCGCTTTCTTTATTTTTTTGATATATTTAATTACAACCAATAAAACAAAGCAGCTGGTTTTCACTAAATGTTCTGGAAGGTTCTCTTCGTCCCTGATCCAGTGAACGAGCATGAGGATGTGCTTAAGATCAAGACTCTAAAGCTCTTCTAGAAGTCTCTCTGGAGAAGGGCGTCGGCTAAACGCCATAAACATAAACAGTTTGAACTCCACAAAATATTCCAGATATTAAAGTGCAGTAATCCAGGCAGATAATATGATCTGAAGTCCACCAGGTTGAGGTTAGTTAGTTAGTTAGTTATAGTGTGGAAGTTTTCTGAAGATCATGTTAATATTTTATTTAATATAAGATTGAATAATTTACTATAAGAGCTGTACTTATCATACAGGACACAGAAAAAGCATTAAATGGGTCTGATTTTGGATAAATTACTGAATCCAGCGATGCTGCACTGTTTCTCATGGAGTTTATTTTGTCTGCCTGATTGTAATAAATTTGTCATTGCAGCCTTAAAGAAGGGAAGGAGGGCCTTCAGGCCAAAACCAGGAAGCGTCTGGGTGATATCGTCCGTGTGTGTTTTTTCCAAGCGGGACGCAGCATCGCTCACAAATGCGCCCGCTTTCTTGCACTTTGTATAAGGTATAAGGTTCTCACACAGCATCCCGGTTTACTCCTCGCTTTAGTGTCGTACTACAGCCTCATGAATCAGACGCAGAGGCTTTGATTGATTGATTTATTTTGTCATTTCTGACTCTGAAATCTGCTCTCATAATTACTACTAAAGTTTTGATAAATATAAGCTAATCTATTTTAATATTTTTATTTTATTCATTTATATACTTCAGAATTTAATTAATCATTTTTTGAACGCCATGTTGTATTTTCTTGATTAAACACTAAACAAGTGTAAGATTATTTCATGGAATAATTAGTTTGAACATCATCTAAAGACTCGATTTGTGGTTAAAATAAATGTCATTTTATGAACAGGATAAGGTTGTTTTTTTTTTTTAAATTGAATGCAAATATATTTGTAAGATCAATTTTTTTTCAAAAGATAATTTTTTTCCCAAATATTAAAATTATCTTATTTTCTTCCCCTGAGTACGTCGCGTAGTGTTTTGCCTCGATCCTAAGGCGAGTCTTTATCTACAGCTCAATACACAGATTAAATGATAAGCTAACAACAGATCTTGTGATATCTTTTTTTTATTATTATTTTTAAATAGTTTAAGCTGCTTCCACTCAGATTACATCATTCCCATTGTAAAACGTTAAACATTTTGTACAGATGTAATTTATTATTCTTGCCTTTGAGTGTTGTCGTGATGTTTGTGTTGTTGCTCTGCTGTAGAACTCGGCCCCCTGTCCCTCACAGGATTTCCTGCTCACTGTGAGTGTGAATGTAAATAAACCCTGAGCAGGGTTCTGTTAGAGCTCCGTGTTGAGTTCACCGACTCTGTGCTGTTGTGTTTGTGCAGTAACGGTAAAGGGGAGGTGAATCAGCAGGGCTTCGGTCAGGCGCTCTTAAAGGCCCTGCTGGATAACATGCCTTATTTACCTGCTGCAGCGACCGGAGGTAACCACGGCACGACTTGTGTTTCATTTCTCTACTGTATCGTTATTGTGGAGTGTGTACCGTTACAGTACGATCTCATTCTCACAGTCTGGACAGATAAACTAACACAGTTATAAAAACGCAGCTCGTCAAAAATCCTCTGTCCTGAAGATGTAAAGTTACAGCTTTACCTGTGTGTGTAGGTTCTGTGTACTGGTACTTTGTGCTGTTAAACTATGTGAAAGATGAAGACTTGGCGAGCTGCAGTACAGCCTGCGCGTCTCTGCTAACGGCGGCGTCACGGCAGCTTCAGGAGCGTCTCACTCCACTCGGATGCTTATTAACTTCCTTCTGCTTAACTCTGACAAGACTGAAGTACTTGTACT
>JAOANJ010000003.1:722213-733021 GCA_026413345.1 Ariopsis seemanni | reverse complement strand
CGTGAGTCGTCTGATAAACTAAGATGTTTACTTGTGTTAATTTTTTCAAACAAAATAAAAAAATTTAAGAAAAAAAAAACTTTTTCCTACCTACCGACCCTATTTTAGTATTTCATGTTACTTGAAACACACTATCTTTTGGCCTAATGGCTGAAGTCCCCTTGAGCAAGGCACCGAACCCCCAACTGCCCCCCAGGCTGCTCTGGGTGCGTTATTGTACATCGCTCTGGATAACAGCATCTGCTAAATGCCTGTAATGTAATGTGTAATATATTTTTAAATCCCGCCCCTTCCTGAAGGAATCCCTTTCACAATTATTTTAATTTAAAACGTGAACGAAAGTTTTTTTCCGAGCCGCAGGTTGCGCATCACTAAGCAGTCCCATTCCGCTAGTTTAGAGTCAAATAAGGGGCAAATCCCAGCTCGAGGAGGCGGAGCCAAACTCATTTTCGAGCCCAGAGTTGAACGCGGTGGAAAACCCTCTCGGATGCTGCTGTGGACTTTATGTACTCTGTCCAGCTTTAAGCTCGGAGTTTCCACACCGTGTTTCAGAATCTGCAATTTTAATTTTCTAAATCCGATCTCCACACAAGTGATTTAATCTGATCGACAGATTTATTATTTTCCACGTTTATTTACTCTCAGTGTGAATGTAATCTGGAGCCTGTGTGAAGATGAGAACAGAGTAGTTGCGTCTTTGCTACACAAATAAATCAGCTTTAAAACAGCACTGTCCTGAAACTCACTCCTGTTTTTTTTCAGTAACCGCTTTATCCTGGTCAGGGTCACGGTGGATCTGGAGCCTGTTCTGGGAACACTGGGTGTGAGGTGGGAATGATGACACGCTGGGTGGGACGCCTGTCCATCGCAGGGATGTCCTGAACCGGTTTTTGCTTTAACTGTGGAAAAATCTACTGGTTTCTCAACTACGATGCCGTTATGCATTGCCTTGCACCCAGAGTTAATTTTTATCCCGTTTTTGTTGCTTTGATGAGCTTCTTTGAAGACTGCATCACTCCGAAGCTTGGCCTGCTCACGCCATACCAGTGCCTGGTGTCTCTCCAAGCTGCTATAATCGAGGATCACGATGTTGTCCATGAACACTTTGATGGTTCACTTCCTCCATCCTGGAATTCTGCTCCGTCAACACTTTCCTATCCGCTTTCCATCAGCAGCAGGGTGTGTGTGTGTGTGTGTGGGGGGGGGGGTGTTAAACCATGGGTGTGGTGGCTCCTCACATTGCTCATGTCAGCGTTTTATTTCCTCATGTTTTCCTGAAGAGATTTTTTCAGGACCATGTTGAGGTGGTGTCATCCGCGTAACCCAGCGCCGTGTTTGTTTGGTCGTATCCTTGCCCTGATTCCCTTGATGCCAATACTTGTGTTGATGTCAGTGGTGATCGCTGGCCAGGGGCAGAGCGCTGCTGGAGGCCTCGTGTAACTAATTCTGGATCCGATTTGAAACAGCTGGGTGGAAAGGAACGCGTGAAATTATCCATGATCTCTGATCTGAGGTCATTGCTGTAATGTGGCTCCGATTCTTCTGTTTTTCTTCGCTGACCATGGAAATGGGTGTTCCACTCAGCCATGCTGAAACACGATGATGATGATGATGATGATGAGGGGTTTCTCCTCAGTCCATGATGTCACTGTCCTGACTTTGGGTTTTGAATGAAGAAGTTTGAGCTTGTTTTGAGCAGTCGGATTCAAATCACGACCGCTTCCAGGCAGGTTTACACAAACGATGCTTTGGTCCACTTGAGGCCTCACTCTAATCTTTTACATTACGTTAGCGGCATTTAGCAGACGCTCTTATCCAGAGTGAGGTACAACGCACCCAGAGCATTCTGGGGAGCAGGTGGGGGTTCTGTGCCTTGCTTAAGAGCACTTCAGTCATTCCTACTGGTCCAGGGAATCGAACCAGCAACCTTTTGGTCCCCAAGCTGCTTCTCTAACCATTAGGCCATGGCTTCCAAGAACACATGATTGTCAGCTCAAGCCAAAATACCATGAAAACCATTACTGACCCTTTGGGGTGTAACACATGACTGAATGGATGACTGTATATGTTTAGTGTTTTTAAATATACGCATCTCTCTGCATTTCGGGATTTAAATACAAAATGGGCGTAGCTTATACCGAGCCACCCTGTTGAGAGTGCTAAGGAATTAATGTTACCAGTAAGAAGTTGATTCTTTTCCAAGAATAGCACGTTCCCAGGTGTTTTATTCCTCTTATGCCACAATGACGTCATACTTGATCTATTTATAGCTACATTTAGTTCATTCCTGTTGTCACTCATGTTGTAGCAGCTATAAACAGACAAAAACTACACAGCTTGTCGTGTTACCAAGAAACTACAAGGAAGTATAAACTTCTCTGTCCTGAAGATGTCAGAATCTCCAGCTTTACCTCGGACACTGGAGACTCCTTCCATGAAGAAATAAATAAACGATTTTGCCGTAAACCATCGCTGTCCCATGCCGCTGAGGCTCTTAGGAAGTTGATGAGGAACTTCTCCAACAGGAAACACAACCAGAAGTTTAAACAGCCGTTAGAGTTGAGTTTCACTCGTGTTGTCCTTCATGCTCACTTCCTCCCGAAGAGGGAATTGATTTTCCGGCGAACAGAGGGCGGTGTAATTGAGAGACGTGATGGCTTGTTAGTGCTTGGCATCCGTCCTGCCCTGGACATGCCTTTGTGTTTGTGACGGGGAAGAAGATGCCACGACTGTCACGACTCGCTCTCTCTGAGCCTTTGTGTTGTAACTCGTGTTAATTGTGAAGTAATTAGTGGAGCTTGTTTACAAGTCCTTCATCCATCCTTGTTCTTTTGTTCTTGGGAATGCAGTGGAATCGCTGTGGTGTTGAATTAGAGACAAATCACTGGTTCCTTTCTCAGAAGGTTGTCAGGGTTTATATTTATTTTAATCTGACTGGCTGTTTAAACCATTTTATAATTAAGTCAGTGTGAGAGGTTCAGCGTGCTCCTGAAAGTGTCAGGAGACCAGCTATAACGAGGAGAGCAGGTCTTTCTTTCCACATCACACAAGTTGTGTTTGGTTCTTGACTGACTGATTGATGGCTCCTCTGCTCCGTTTATCCAGCACCAGAACTCTTTCGGGTAATTATCAACATGCTGATGATGAGATGATTATTCCCCCCCCAGCTGCAGATTGAAAGAACGTTGGCTGATCCTGTGAGCAGGCATCTTCCCAGCCTACATGTGGATTCCTGAATCTGCAGGCTGGTTAGATGGTTGTCACATGTCCACCGAACATCAGCGTTTGTGCTTCTGTTCCTTAATTGTTTGTTTGAAGAACTTTGATTCAAAGATTTTGACTTTTTGATGATGCACAATGGAAACGTTAAGGTTTTTGTTTCGATTCTTTGATTCTGTATCAGATACCATGAAATAAGTCAAGAGTTCCTTAAAGGTTCTTCAGGGGTTCTAGCATTCTAAACTTGCGCACGCTTAATATACAAGAGTCACTTCCAGAATTATTAGCTCCCTTGATTTAAAAAAACCATCTAGTCGTGTTTAATTTGATTAATCATAGATTAACAAAATCATATGTCACAATTCTTGGCACCTGAGAGAGACCGAGAGCACAAAAGCGAGTGATGGAGACTAAGAGCCAGACAGACGGAGCGAAAGAGAGAGGTGGAGTTAGAGAGAGAAAAAGAAATGAACAGAGAGATGGCGATGTCGAGAGAGGAAATGTTTTGATGTGACTGTGCATAAGTGATGTTTTGAACATGAGAGTTTGATTCTGTGTAAGTCCTCGCTCTGATTTTCGCGGCCCGTTCTTTGGCACTGTAACGCTGTAGTTTATTGACTGAGGCACTGCGGCGTCTCGTGCACCTGCTCCGCGTCCTGGCTGGAGCGAGTGCCCAATTTCACGATGATTTCCACAGCGAGAGGCCAGCGCAGTCTCAGCTTCATGTCCAAAATCTATTTAGTGAAAACAGGTCAGCAGCCGAGGTTAATTTGTAGCTCTGGCGTTTCTGCAGCCGTCTGACCATAAATCTCCCGAATACGCCGCGCGCCAAGCCCTGATGTGTTTACCAGACACTTTCCCTTTTTTGTGTATTTCTCTAAATAGATTCATATCTACCAGAGTCTCTGTGCAGCGTCTCGGTTTATTAGCAAATTGAGTTCTCTTAAGGAAACACAAACCACACACAGGGATATTTGTATGATTTGTTTTTGCAGTTTCCCAGCGGAGTTTCTCATTAAGACATTTGCTGTAAGGCAACAAAATCAACACGGACGCACACAAAAGAAAAAAGACACCCAGTTTAACGGCTGTCTGGGATCTGTGGTGGTGATGTTTCTTTCCTGCACACCTTCATGAAGGTTCTGAGACAGCTGTGTGCTTCAGAGCTCCGATCCAGCAAGTTCTGTTTCCTTTCCTTTTGCTTGTCAGCTTGAGTTTGATCACCAGCCACAACGACTCGAGACAAATTACTGTCTTGTTACAGTCTCTCTCTCTCTCTCTCTCTCTCGTTGTGTCTCGCACATGGCTGAAGGGAAGATCTCAGAGTAAATACAAAGTGTCATTTCAACATCAGCCTCGGCACAGGAAAGTGGAAATGGTGCGCTGTCACGCACGACACGGAGTCTGAAGTCGCACCTTCAGGTTGTAATCGGCTCAATCCTGTCCAAAGAGTTTACTTCCCAGATGGGATTTTCAGACTGTCTTGGAATTCAGGATTCAGTGATCTCCTTCCATGGAATTCAAACCTCGCATCCATGCCTTGGCCTTAACTGTAGGCCCTGGGATTTGTTTTAACCCTCTACTGTATGGTGTTGCCATATGGCAACAATTAATTTTTCTAATTTTTCTGATGGGCGGTACCTGAAAGTCTGGTTTACTTTCTTTGTGAAAAGCAGGACCTTTGTTTTTCTATGAAACATAATTGTCAGGTTACAGGAACAGGAAATGCTGGTAGCACTTCTCTTTTCAGCGGATACTTAATGCCATCAAGGTTGTCAGCTGAGGGCTGTCAAAATTAAAATATTGTTCAGTATTTAGAAAAAAAATGTCCTTCCAGAGAATTAAAAAAAAAAATGCTGTCTGTAGTAAGTAAACATTTTAATTTTTACCATTTGTAATTTGGGAAAATGTAATCGTTGCCATATGGCAACAACACGCAAGTAGGTCACTTAACCCTGTAGCACCCACAGTCGCAGATATGCAACAAGCTTTTTTGAATGGCAGGGCTTGTTGCGTGGGTGCTACAGGGTTAAGTTTGTCCATTCAACTGAATGAAATAATGTTTATTACAGGTGAAGGCCTCGACCAGTAATACATGTATTAACTCACTCAGGAAGCTCGTTTAATATCATGTAATTATGTCCAACCAGTTGGTGAATTAATTTAAGATAAAACTTTATTCATGCCGAAGGAAGTTCTTGTGCCAGAAATCGCTTCAACATAATACAATATATTAAAATACAATACAGATTAAAGATAAATTGTCTGTAAAATAAAACTGTATAAGAAATAAATGCCTTAAAAAAACCCCAGTGCCTAATGGAGCAGTACAGTATAAAGGGGGAGGGGGAGGGGGACCAACCAGTACCTTATAGTTAGCATTCTAACGATAGAAAATAAGGTGAGTTGTGTGAGACACGAACCTGATGGTGAAAGTAAATATTGCACGTGGCGTTGGGGGGGAAACATTGTTGCACATCACAAGACACGACAACTCGGTAAACTGCACATGATCTATTGGCGTTATTGTTTGGACGAGTTTGAGTTTCCAGGAACGGGGTGAGTGCACAGCCGTCATCCTCATCATACACACAGCAACATTTTCACTGACAAAACCTCAAGTCTCTGTGGAGTTCTCTCCTCACATCGCCAGCATCTTCACCTTCTCTTGATGTGTTGAAGCAGGAAGTGTGACCTATTGCGTGTTGTTTCAACAGGAACGTTGTGCCGGACTTTTATTTTCCTCAGCTGCGGAAAGTGTCATATAGAGTTCAGGTATAGAATAAGGGGACATCATCGATTTGCGACATCAAAGGGGACAACGTTTAGTCAAGGCAGCGAGGTACAGGATTGAGGCACACGCATTGAGGAATAGAATTCAGGTAGAAAATTTAGTTATGGCATTGGGGTACAGTGTCAAGGTACAGCATCGAGGTATAGAATTGAGGCGCATTATTGATTTGAAGAATTAAGGTAAAGAATTTAGTTACAGTACTGAGGTACAGAGTTGAGGTATAGAACTGAGGTACAATATCAAGGTATAGAATCGAGGTATACAATTGGGGTACAGCATCGTCACAACATCAAGATTCGGTGTCGAGTCAAGACATCGAGGTACAGCATCAAGTTGTAAAATTGAGGTAGAGAATCATGGTACAGCTTTAAAGTATAGAATTGAGGTTCGGAATGTGTTGTTGAAGCGACGTGTCTGCTGCGAGATGCTTGTTTATGGTGTTCCCCTTGATCCAGCGCTGGTGATGAGGGACGGTTTGATTAAACACTTCTGCGAGAGCAGATTTGCTGATGTTCCTTGTTCTCCGCTTGTTGTTCCACATTGTGAACCCCGGAGTAGCGTGATGGATGTGTTTAGAATCTTTAAACCCAGCAGCTCGAGATCCTCACAAGCATGTGGTTAAAGCAGCTGTAGTTCAGTTTATCCACATGGAGGTTGGAGCTCCAGACCAGGGACAGGATGAAGGATCTGGCCGGATGAATTATTTACATCGGCTGGGGTTCACTTTGGACAGCGTGTTGCCTTTCAGAGCAGCGTAGGCTATAATCAGTGGCTTTAATAAAGAGGGTTTGTTCAAGGATCGTTTGGTCTCTTGGTTTCACTCCCATCCCCATTCCTGGTTTGGTCTGATGAACAATCTGTGCCTGTCTAAAAACAACTCTCTAAGACGTTAAGTTTTTTTAGGAAGTGAAAAAACAAGAATCTGAACTTTTCTGTGTTTTAACGACAACCCCGATTCTAAAAAAGTTTTGCAAATCCTTTAGCTCTGTATTAATTTGAATACAAGACGAAGACAAGGTATTTAATGCTCAAACTGATAGTTTGTCTTTGTTGTAAATATACACTCATTCTGAATTTGATGCCTGAAACATGTTCCAAAGAAGTTGGGACTGGGAAAGGTGTGGAACGCTAAAAACCACCTGTGTGGAACATTCTACAGGTTCACTGGTAATTGGAAAGACTCGGGTCATTCACAAGGAAGGACGGGGCGAGGTTCAGCACTTTGTGAAAAACTGCAGAGGGAAAAAGTCCAACAGTGTAAGAACAAGGTTTCTCAGTGAAGAACTACAAGGGGTTTCAGCATCAACAGTCCATAACATCATCAAAAGAGTCGGAGAATCTTGAGAAATCTCTGCACATCAGGGTTGAGCCTGAAAACCAACATTGAAGACCTGTGACTTTCGACCTCTCAGGCAGCATTGCATTAAAAACCAGCAGGATTGTATACATGGGCTCGGGAACACTTCGGAAAACCGTTATTGGGAAACAGTTGATCACCGCATCAGTCCTGAAAAGAGAAACCCAAATATCAACAACATCCAGAAACGCCGGTGAATTCTCTGGACTCGAGCTCATCTGAGACGGACTGACGCAAAGTGAAAACGTGTGCTGTGGTCTGCTGAGTCCACTTTTAGAATAGTTTTTGGAAATCGTGGATATCGTGTCCTCCAGGCTAAAGAGGAAAAGGACCATCCAGACTGTTACCAGCACGAAGTTCTGTGACGGTATGGGGCATGTTCGAGCCCATGGCAGGGGGAACTTGCACATCTGTAAAGGCTCCATTAACGCTGAAAGGTTCATACAGGTTTTGGACAAACACATGCTGCCATCCAGACGGCGTCCCTGTTTATTCCAGCGAGACGACGCCAAGCCACTTCCTGTACATGTTAGATAGATAGATTGAGTTACTTTATTGATCCCAAGCTAGGAAGTTGTTTGGTTACAGCAGCAAGTTATCAGACATGCAAAAAAAAAAAAAAAAGACACACTGTACAACATGAAATAGAATTTTTTTTTAAAAATCCCAAGAACAAGCCAACTATATAATATAAAGATAAAAATGTAACATTAAAAAAAAAGATATCTATGTATGTGCTTTGTACATGTGAAAGTGCATTAATGGTGCTAAAAACAAGAATTGTGATGAATGAAAATAAAAACTGTGCAAAAGTGGCAGGATTCAGAATTGACTCTGTTACAACAGTGGCTTCGTAGTTAAAGAGTGCAGGTGCTAAACTGGCCTTCCTGCCTCTGACTGAAAATGTGTGGTGTGTTATGAAGCACAAAATATTACAACGAAGACTCCAAACTGTTGAGGAACTGAAGTCATATATTAAGCAAGAATGAGGGAGAATTTTACATTCAAAACTTGACCAGTTAGTGCCTCAGTTCCTAAACACTTACTGAGTGTCGTTAAAAGAAAAGGAGATGGAACGCAGTGGTGGACATGCCCTTGTCACAACTTTTCTTGAATGTGTTACAGGCATCAAATTCAGAATGAGTGTACATTTGCAAAAAAAACTATAGTTTCAGTTTGAATGTTCAATATTTTGTCTTTTGTAATGTATTCGAGTGAATATAGGTCGAAAAGGATTTATAAATCATTGCATTCTGTTTTTATTTGTTCTCCACAGCGTCCCGACTGTTTTTGAATCGGGGTTGTACGTCTAGAACAGGAAGACCAGGTGCTCTTCTTTATCATGACCTGACGAGTGAATCATTGTTATTAGATTTAAATTAGAACATGTTAAAAGTGTTTTTCTGGATTTCTGCATTCTGATTGGTCGGCTGGTGTTCGATCACAGGTTTATATGAACACGCTCATTCCGACGTGATCGTTTCTATAGTAACGGCTCATTCACAGGGACATGTACCATGGTTTTAGACTGATCTTTGGTGATGATCATGTCAGTATCCTTGATTAATAAATAATTTTCCAGAAGTGATATTTCTGTGCCGTTGACATCAAACAGGTAAAAATAAAGTTATGAAAAATAAGTGTTCAGGAGGGAAAAGTGTTGGAATTTACATTCTGAGGAACGGAGGAGAAGTGCAGAGAGGAGGAGAGAGGGAGGTTTAAGAGCGAGCTGTTCTAAATGAGATGGTCCTGCTCACTGGGCCGTGTCCTAACCTTTATTACTTTAATTAACCAGACAGGGAGCAAAGTGCTCCGGCTCGAGCAGAAAAAAAATCCAAGGCACTTTTGTGCAGGCTGAATGCATGAATTGTAATTAGGCCTCGCTATCTCAGAAATCTCTTCCTGCTGTCTCCTTTCAGCCCTCTCTTTTTTTTTTTCGTCCTTCATCAAATGAAAATTGATTCTCAAAAAGATGTGAAATGTTCAGCCTCGTCTTGTGCACGTCTGTGAAATGTCTAATAGCGAAACGTTAATAAAAGAGTGCGTGTCTCAGACAGGAACTGTTAAAGGATTGCGGCTAGACCAATATCCTTAAATGTCAAACGGATCTCGAGTGAGAAGAGGAACCGGCTTGCATCCAATCCGTCTGGCTCCAGGAGCTTCACGTCCACCTTCAGAGGCACATGAACAAAAACGAGGGGTGTGTGTGTGTGTGTGTGTGTGTGGGTGTGTGGGTGTGGGTGTGTGTGTGCGCGCACGCTTTCAAGGTTACTGAATGTCATCTGCTGAAAGGAAGAGTTTGGATCAGGACCAGTTTTGCTTTCGACTGACTTTAAGATCCAGCTGGTGTGTGTGTGTGTGTGTGTGTGTGTGTGTGTGTGTGTGTGTGTGTGTGTGTGTGTGTGTGAGAACAACACACTAACATTACTAGTACAATTTCTAACATTATTAGTAATTTGTTAGTAATTCATGACGAATACACTACTAATTAATTAGTAACTCATGAGTAATATATCAGTAATTATTAATAGTAACACATCAGTAATTCTTTGCTAATAGTCATTAATTAATACAACAGTAATTAGTAATGCATAAGTAATGATTTATTAATAGCAATTTTGGTAATGCTTTATAAATAGTAATTAATTAGCAATACATCAGGAATTAATTCGTAATACTAATTAGTTAATATTAATACATCAGTACTGCTTTACTAATCGTAATTAATTAGCAATACATGAGTAATTAGTAATACATCAGCAATTATTTAATTTATAATACATCAGTAATTAGTTAGTGATACATCAGTAATTATTTGCTAATTAAGTTAAATACAGTAATTAGTAATGCATTAATAATAGTTAATATAATACGTCATTAGTAGTATATCAGTAATTATTTGTTCATAGTAATTCTTTACTAATTAATAGTGATTGCTGTGTAGTTCGTGAGTAATTACTAGAAACTCATTAGTAATTAATGGTCCTCTATTAAGCTCTGAAGTCCTCAATATTACATCACGAATCTTTGATCCTGATTAACATTATTCTAAAACGTGATCCTCAGATATGTTTATTTCTCTGACGTCAGGGTCGCGTCCCTCACGTGGGGGATGTGACCCGTTTCTGTGTTCTGTAAATAATCAGAGAGGAAGTTACTGTCTCCACCCTGACGATGATTATTTCTCTGTAACACCCCGAGCCACACTGTGTTGTTTGTTTTACACGATATTTACAACTTTAACTAATTAAAGAACGACCCATCAGACTTTTTAGAGTTCCACTTAATGTCCGTGCACTCAAGTCAAGTTTATTTCTATAGCGCTTTTAACAATAAACACTGTCCTAAAGCAGCTTTCAAGAATTTGAACGACTTAAAACATGAGCTAATTTTATCCCTAATCTATCCCCAATGATGAAGCCTGTGGCGACGGTGGCA
>JAOANJ010000003.1:679274-689416 GCA_026413345.1 Ariopsis seemanni | reverse complement strand
GGGGGGGGGGGGGGGGGGGTAGCTGTACAGTGTAATAGTGGGTTAGTGTGAGGGTTATTAAATGTTTTGGGGGTTATAAGGGTATTTCGAAGTGATCTGAAGGGCGTGTACTCGGTCTGTAGGAATGTGGGAAATTGAAGGGTGATGAACGCTGAGGCCGGCCCCTGAACGCGGTGTTTGTTACTGAGGTATAATGGGGGGATGGGGGCGGGTTGCAGTTGAGGAGGATTTAAAGATGTTTGGGGTATTTATGATGGTGCTTATTGTGTGTTTGAACTGGTTTGTTATTTGTTTATTTGGTTGGAGAAATTAAGATCTGTGTATTTAAGGTTTCTATAAGTGGCTGTCGGTATTAACTGTGTTTTGATGGTGTTTGGGGTATTTACGGATTTTACAGTTTTCGGGAGCAGAGGGTAGAAAGGAGCGTGGGGTGTTTGGAGGATCTTTTAATGGTTTTTTTATTCATTAATAGGTCAAGTTTCCTGGATTTGGGGTTATGGGTATTTAATACATTAAAGACATCTAACAAGTAAATCTCTCTCTCTCTCTCCCAGTTGGGGGTTTGGTTCTCTTTAGGTTGTGCATATTTTGCATTGGAGGGTTATGAAGGAGCTGCTAAAGCCTTCCAGAGGTGTGTGGGACTGGAACCAGATGTAAGTCACATGACCTGCTCTGTGGGTCACATGACCTTTTCCTTTTGCTTAGTTTTCAATGGTGAAACAGTACGAGTTAATTTCTCTTTTATTGTAAATCCAGAACTCCGAGGCCTGGAACAATCTGTCCACAGCCTACATCAAACTGCGGAAAAAGTAAGGGAGGGTGTACAGAGGGATAGATGGATAGACAGTTTAATAGATGGATGAGTTGTTGATTGGATGGATGGACGGATGGATGAGTTGTTGATTGGATGGATGGACGGATGGATGAGTTGTTGATTGGATGGATGGATGGATGGATGGATGGATGAGTATGACATGTTGGTGTGTGTTTGCTTGGACAGAGAAAAGGCTTTCCACACACTGCAGGAGGCTCTGAAGTGTAACTTTGAGCGCTGGCAGATCTGGGAGAACTTCATCGCCGTGTGCATCGACGTGGGCGAGTTTGCTGAGGCCATTCGAGCGTATCACCGTCTCCTGGACCTGAAGGACAAGTACAAGGATGTGGAGGTGAGAGGGGACGGAGAGCTTTCAGGTTTAGCTTTGCTGTCCAGGAACAGGCGTGTTGTGTGTGTTGAGAGTAATTCAGTGTAACCGTTGTCTTTTAAAGGGAATTTGAAAACTCGTCTTTTTATTCACCATTTAATGAAAATACCTTTGTTTTGGCAGATGTAGTTGCACTTTAATTTTCGACAATTATTTTAATTATTATTTGTTATTTTTATGTATTCTTAAAATTATTTATTTACTTTTAACCTGTTTATTTTTGTACTTATCTTTCGCTTCTTTTATTCTGTGTTCTGTATGAAAAATGCTGAATAAAGAAAGATTATTATTATTATTATTATTATTATTATTATAACTGAAAAAGCACACACACACTTTACATGAAACACTAATGTGTGTGCGTGCGCGCAGGTCTGATTGAGTCGGATGCTAAAATGATATCGCAGTCACGCTGCAGCAGCACACGCCTGAGAGTCATCGTGAATAAAAAACATTGGCGCAGTGGGACATGAAAAAGTCAGAGTAGTCGTTAGTGTGTGTCTCAGCTGCAATTAACACAAGATAACGAACAAAAACACATAACACTAGCGCTAACAATTTCTTGGACCAGTTATCACACCAGCTGCTGTCGGATACGAGCCGCTTGTTTTATCATTCCTCATTTTTACGTCTTTCTGAACATCAACCGCGCTTTATTGCCCATTTCTCATTTTCTGCCCTGTGTGTGATAAATGAAAAAATGGATGTAAACAAGAGAAAAAAACAACAGATTAATCTTTTCAGGGAAGCGTAGGATCTTAATTTGATGCAATTAAATCAAAAGGAGCCGTAGTTGATGCTCTGAAGAGCAGGAGGTGTGTGTGTGTGTGTGTGTGTGTGGGGTTAGTGGGTGTCCAGGGAAAGGGAAGAGGCGGCTCAGGTGTTTGTTCAGTTGTGCCTCATTACGTTCTCTAATTATCAGTTTTTATTACATTTTACAAGCAGGACGTGTGAAAACAGAGTGACGTATACTGGAAGTGAAACTTACACGCAAAGGCCATGCCTCCTTTACTGGGACTGACAGAGACCACACCTCCTTTACTATAAGAGACTGAGACTGACCAATAGAGGAGTCACACTTTCCTTACTGAGACCGATAAACACAGGCCACGCCTCCTTTATAAAAAGGACTGACAGATACAGAGGCCACACCTCCATTCCTGAGACAGACAGATGGAGGCCACACCTCCTTTCCTGAGACAGATGGATAGAGGCCACACCTTCTTCCATGAGACACGCACAGATTCCACACTTCCTTCCCTGAGACAGTTAGATAGAGGCCACACCTCCTTCCCTAAGACTAATAGACACAGGCCACGCCTCCTTCACAGAGACAGCTAGAGGCCACACCTCCTTCACTGAGACAGACAGATACAGAGGCCACACCTCCTTCCATGAGACAGACACACAGGCCACGCCTCCTTCCCTGAGACTCACAGGTACCTGTTTGTCTCCTGCAGGTTCTGGAGATTCTTGTCAGGGCGGTGGTTGACGACCTCCCTGATCACCGTGGCAACCGGGCGTCCAATCACAGAGCCAAGTTGCAGGAGCTGTTCGGCCGAGTCTCTGCCAGCTGCAGCACTGACGCCCAAATATGGAAGCAGTATGCCCGTCTCTATGGCGACGGCCATAGCGATAACAAAGAGGAGAACGAGAAGGTGGAGCTTGGAGAACTCTCTTGCCCCACCCCTTCTGTCTTAAAGAAATGTTAATCAGTTTAACGGATTTATTTGTTTATTTATTAGACCATTGTGTGTGTGTGTGTGTGTGTGTGTGTAGGCGCTACACTTCCTGTCTAAAGCCCATCGGTGTGAGACGCAGAAATCAGGCTGGGAGAAAGACCCAGGCAGCTTTAAGGACGTGATAAAAGGAGCCGTAGACATGGCCGCTGGTGAGAACACTCACACGTTCACATTTGAACTGATTTTAAATATTCAAATGAGCATGTTTGGATATTAATGAGCGTATACAGTCGTATTTCTACACACAGCATAAAGATCACGAAGAGCAAAAATCATTTCCTCAGCGATTAGTTTGAATTTATTTACATACAGGAAGTGTTTATTATTGTTAAAGTTCAATAGTAACTCAAAAAAACCGATCCCAACAAATTCCTAGGTGAGGCTGCTTAAAATTAATGGCACCCTCCATACAAAGTGTTCTTGTTCTCGCTGTTGATGTGCGTCTCTGCAGTAATGCTGCAGGAGCAGACTTCTGTGTGCGGTGCTGTTCCAGGAAAATAATCAACTACACAGTGGAGTGAAATTAAGTTACTCTGAAGTTGATTATTTTCCTCTAACAGCACATTCTTAAGTGTTTTATTCCTCTCACGCCACAGCAGTTTACCCACAATTACCATTTTATTGATTAAAGAATGACGGGCCATTCCATTTTTATCCATTTACAGCTAATATTCAGTTAGTTCCTGTTCACTGACGTTATAGCAGCTACAAACAGCTCTCTCTCTCTCTCTCTCGAAGTTAATAAGACAAAAAAACGCAGCTTGTTATATTGTTTTAACCAAGAAACTGTAGAGATGATGTTGGAAAACTTTTGGAAAAGTTCCAGCTTCACGTCTGACTGTTACAGAGCGCTGACACTGGAGACTCTTTCCAGAAACGATGCACAAACATCTGCTTACTCTGGAGAAAACGTCACCTTATTAACAAAAACACACCTGCTGTTACTATGGAAACAACAATGTATCAGAGCGAGAGAATTAATACAAACCTGCACTACAGTCAGACCTGCTGTCATAGAAAACTAATCAACACCTGACGACCGATCAGAGTCCAGAACTCATCAGTGCCGTGATGTCAGAAAACTTAGTGTTGGTGTAAAATAAAAACAAAAAAAACCTTTATTTAGCTTTTAGTTTATCAAAAAAGAAATAATGGGTTACAGGAATTTACATAAAGATAACGAGTCGAGTTTTAGTTCTGCATACAAGAGACATTTAGCAACGAAAACAGAGTTTTGGGACAGAGTTACATCATGTGCCTTAAAGTAGATCATAAACATTTCAGCGCGAGTTTATTTCTGTTTGGATCAGTAAATAACGGGAAAATATCGTAAAGCGTGAGCCATGTTCTGAAACCCGAATAAACACCAGAGAGCAAAATGCAGATGTGCGCGATTTCGTTATTAGACAATCTGTAAACCTGCCTGTCTGGAAGTTATTGTGAGTTTGCCGTGTGTGTGTGTGTGTGTGTGTGTGTGTGTGTGTGTGTGTGTGTGTGTACTTAGATGAAAACTGATCTCTCTTGCTGTCATTGCCATTTAATACACACACACACACACACACACACACACCCCTCCACCTTTCGTCCTTCAGGGTCTTGCTGTTGATCTTAGTGATTTATAAAGGAGCTGATGTGAGATAATGTGCCGTCCCAGCTACACCATTGTGTGTGTGTGTGTGTATACGTGCATGTCAGCGTGTTTAAATGTGTCATTTTTCATACGTGCACATTACTGTGTAGGTGCTTGATGATGTGTTTTATACATTGTACTATCTGGTGTGTGTGTGTGTGAGAGAGAGAGAGAGAAAGAGCACTTGGCTGATGCATTCTGGGAAATATTCTACTCCATCTGAAGAAAGCCACATGTGCATGGGCGCACGCGCGCACACACACACACACAGTGCTGGTTTTAGTTTGTCTGTGTTCCCTGTGTACTTACCTGATGTGCTTCTACTGTATCCTACTGCAGACCTGATGTGTGTGCTTACCCAATGTGCAGTTCCCGGCTCTGTGGTTTGTGTGTATTACCTACCTGATGTGTGTCTACTGTATAGTTACCCAATCTGTGCCCTCTGTCGTTACCTGCTGTGCAGTTCCTGTGGAATTGCTGGATCTGTGCTCAGTGTGTGGTGATGTGATGTGATGTGATGTGATGCAGCCAGAAGTGATCACTCACTCTGTGCGTTCTGCATTGTTACCTGATCTGCGTCCTGCATGGAATGTGTTGGACTGGTGTTTGGTGTACCGTGTTGGTCATGTGACCCCCGACCGTCCTGGACAGCCGTGAGGCAGGTTTAGATGTTCACAGACGAATCATCCTGGTTTCTCTCTGTAACTGTATGCCGTTGTCATGGTTTGCTCGGTCTGTCCCCTCATGGAACAGCGCCGCCCAGAGTCTCTGTTTATAAACACGCCTTGTGGATGTAACGGTGAGTTCAGAGGACGTACAGAACCGACGCCCCGAACGCGGTTCATTACCGCTGAGATGAGCACAGTGTTGGAGAAAGGTCACGCTCTCATCAGTGTCCTCATCCTCATGAGAACTCTGTGTGTGAGAGAGAGAGAGAGAAACAGAGAGAGGAAGAGATTTCACTTTGAGGTGCAAAACAATGTCATCCCAGTTCAACAGGACAAACAGAATGAGAAGAAATATTACACACACACTCTCACACAGTGGCACTTTTACTGACCCTGGTGCCCTTTAACCCCCAGAACTCTCACTGTCTCTGATGTTGAATGTTGACCCCGAGCTGAAGGTGTTTAATAACTCCTCTCCCTCTCCCTCTCGCCCCCAGTGTGTGTCCGCTGTAGCAGGTTGAAGTCGAATCCCCAGGAAGCGCTGCAGTTGCTCTCGTCGGCTCGCCTCAGTCTGAAGAGTTTAGCCGCTAAAGCTAAAGTCAGTAGCTTCAGTCTCTTCATCACTTCATCCTCACTTTCTCTATTTCCACTAAGATTTGTATTTTTATTAATTCACCTGGCTTTAACTCACGTTGTTATCTTGTGATCACTTGAATACTTGGCTCTTATTGATCATCCTTCACCTGCTATGTTTAGCTTCTTCTCATTCGATTAGTTCTCAGGATTTGCTCCGCCCACTTTACACTGCACGAGCAGAAATATTCATGTCAGCACTTTATTAATAAAGTCACCAAAGTTTTTACAGACAGATACAGTGGAAAGAACTCATGACCTGGTGTTTGATCTCCATAGCAACTCTACACCGACGTAGCGACGGGACGCGTTCACGACCAGCTCCAAAACGATGTGACCCAACTGGAGCAGCGAATCGCCGAGCTACAGGACCTGAGCGCCGAGTTGCGCAGCCAATCAGAATAAGGTTCCCTCCAAAACCCCGCCTTCTGCTCCTCCCCCTTCCCCACACTCTACAGTGTCGAATAAACTGCGAGTCATGAAAATTCTGAATAAAGTTTTTGTTTTGCTTTGTTTGAACAGACTCCGCCTTTTTATTTCTCCAAGGTGAGGATGTGTATTGATGTGGTGCAGCTTTTCTGCTCATCTGTGCTCACATGGACTGTCAATTAAAGGGCATTTGAATGTTGTGGATGTAAAGAATTGAATGAATTGGAATAATTAAACATCTCACACCCTGGATAATAAAAATGAAACACTTGTGAAAATATTTGAAGCTCAGTTTCAAGAACGTTTACTCAGGATAGAAATGTTCCGTTTCAGATATTTTAGTTTTTAAATAAATTCCAAGCTATAAACCATCTGACTGATAATTCTCAGCAGCTTTCCGTGAGATTGTTGTTTGTTTTGACATCGTTTTCAGATTTCTTGTTTTTGGTCGAGCTCCAAAATGCCATCAGGAAAATTATTTCACAAATGTTTTTGTTGTTAAATATCTTGAGAAATTTCGGCTCTTATCAGGTTTTATCTTTAATTTATCTTTTTCTTGTGATGATTTTTTTCCCTTCCTCCCTGACATCCGGCTCAGTTTAGTGACCTGTTTGTTTAAGACCCTTTAATGAGACAGAACAGAAAACTCGTGTTCAGAAAGTTCGCAGAACTCGGCTTACTTCCAAAACCGGGCTTTTCTAGCTGCAGGGGGGAAAAACCCAGCCAGCGCTGAGAATGTGGAGAACGTTTCCGATCAACTCTTTGCTCGTGCGCCCTGTGACGTCATCCATCTGGGAATGAAGAGGACTCGTTCGGCTTTTCCTCCAAAACCTCAGGAAATTACATCACGGTTTCGGATCCAAACCCCTTCCAGTACAGAGCGTTAAACTGGTCAGTGAGTGCAGTTCAGCTTTCTGCTGGAATTAGCTGTGGATGTTAATAAGGCAGTCCAGCAGCGGAGTCAACATTCGCTCACCAGCAGGATGTGGAACTGGTGCTGCAGCTCACCAGCGCTTCCCTTCAGTTTAGAAGCTCGTCAGCTTTTTGTTGTTGTTTATTTGCAAAAACTTTGATTATTTCTGGTTTTCAATTGTTTGTGCCAAGTTCCATTGATGGGTCAGAAGGTGTTGATTAATTCTCTGACAGCAGGGCAGCTGCTCATCACAGGATTATTGATAATCAATGAGCTCGTTAATTGATACGTTATGGTTTCCATAGTAACGGCTCATCCACAGGGGTGTGGCCAGCAGACGCTCCACTGATGATAAGCAGACGAATAAATGTGTGACATTTCCTGTAAGGAGGAGTGTGTTTATGGAAGGAGTCTCCAGTTCCAGTGATTTGGAAGAGTCGGAGGTAAAGCTCGGGTTTTTAATGCCTTATTAACGAGAGGCGTGTCCCATGTTTAATTCAGTTCATTTTGAGTTTATACAGCACTTTTAACACAATTCATCTTTGATAAATGTATCCCCAGTCACCAACGGGGGCCAGGAAAAACTACCTGAGATGACCCACTGACCCCACCCATTTTTATTTTTTACACCACTTGTGTTGACTCCTCCTGTGTTTTTACACCCATATGTTGACACTGCACATGTTGACTCCTCCCATATTCACACCTTCACATGTTGATTCCTCCTATTTTGACTCCACCCATATCGACTCCTCTCATATTGTACTATGTTGACTCCACCCGTTTTTACACCATTCATGCTGTCACCATACTTCATGAACCATTTTATCTCCACCCATGTTGGCTCCCCCCATATTGTCGCTGGAAGTCCTGCCACATTGCAAAATCTGACTTTACGTACGCTTCATGTGACCTCCTGGGAGGAGTCAATCCCATAGCTCCAGTCACTGTACCATACGATGATGTCATTATGACATTCTGCACCTCAATAAAAGTCGAGCCGTACCTGTGGGATATCGGCCTCTCAGCTGTTTCTGAGGAAATGTGAGCTTCAATTCCTGGAAGTTTGTCAACATTTTGAGAAAAATGGGACCTCCAGAAGACTGAGACTGAGCAAACATCCTGTGTGTGTGTGATTTAAGTGGTTCCAGATTCTGCATGATTACGTAACGATGCTGAGTAACCACAGAGATGAAACACCAATGTTCGTTATTGCGGTCTCCTGGACAAACACTCGTTTCCTCCACATGCAGGAGATTCCTGCATCTCGTGAGAACAACTGTAAGGAAAAGTTGCACAGGAAGTGATGGAATGACGCTGTGATGGAGGGCTAAGTCCTGTAATGGCTTCCTCCCTCAGTTTAAACTCTTTTGATGATGTTTTAGATCAGAACTGGGTTATGGTTCTAATCCAGACTGTCTGCTCAGGTTGGGCGAGATCGCAATCATCACTATCATGATAAATCACATCACGGTCGACTTCTCTGAGATCCGGACTGTTGTACTGATATTTCAGTCGAAGTCTTAGTAGTAGTGTTTCTAGGATTATTATTAGTAGTAGCAGTAGTAATTACAGTACGGGTAGTTATAGTAGTAGTGTTAGTAATACAGGAGGATTATTCCTCTTGATATCCAGGCCGGTGCTGATGTACAGCGTTTCTCGTTATCTAGACAGAACAGAAACTGTAATTATTTCCAACCCTGAATCTGTAACTGAATCAAGAGCATGTCGACTCTTGGGAACCATTAAAACCATTACATCCTAATGGGAAAAATATTTAATGAAACAATGGAGTCAATTCCCATTAGGAAGTGAAGCAATAGCTCGACCGTTCTTTCCAGCAGGATCAGTGAATCGTTCCTCTCGGATTCCTCGCTCCCTCTCTCTTTCCTCTCGTTCTCCACTCCTCTATCTGGTCATTTTTTAATCCTATAAATAGTGCTGACCTCAGAACAGCTTGGTGACTCAGTTCGACTTCACCATGATCTGTTTTTAACCCTGGATGACTCACGCTGACACTATTCTGTGACCTCAGCCTCAATATATTCATTTATATACCTATAAATATTTTATTTAAGGTTGAAGTAAGTTTAAAAATACAGGCGGCTCGTCCCCTGCTGAACGGGGTTACGTAGTTCTGTAACTTTACCCCACGGCGCTGCTCAGCTCTGCACTCTGATTGGACAGAAGGCGTTGATGAGTTTCCTCGAGCAGCAGCTCTGACAGCAGTGCAGGTTTAGATTAATGCTCTCGTTATGATATTGTTTCTATAGTAACTGTCGGGCCAGCTGTCTGTCTGTGAAGTGATAATTTATCTACAACAGATTAATTTACTTGGATTTTCTTTTATAAATGTCTATCTCTCTGTATCTGTCTGTCTTTCAGTTTGTCTGTTTATTTATCTGGCTGTCTCTGTTTTTCTCGATGTCTGTCTGTCTCTTTATCTATCTATCTGTCTGTCTATCTATCTGTCTATTTATACTGTATGTCTATTCATCTATCTGTCTTTTCACCTGTCTGTATATCTGTCTGCCTACCTGTCTGTCTATTTATCTGTCTCACTATCTGTCTATCATCTATTTGTCTGTATATCTCTGTCTGTCTATCTGACCAGGTGTGTGTGTGTCTTTATTTATCAATCAATCTGTCTACCTGTCTGTCTGCTTGTCTGTCTGTCTGTGTATCTCTGACATGGTTTTATAGCTGATATGATTCTATGTTAGTAAATTTGTAATTATTAAACCAGTTCATTTGTTTAAAAAAGTTATGAAGGCACTGAAGGATTTTTCTAATTCAGATTTTTACTGTTTAAATGTGTGTGTGTGAGAGAGAGTGTGTGAGAGTGTGCGCGTGAGTGTGAGTGGAATATGACCTTTTATCTTATGATAAATACAAAGACACTGGATGGTAAAGTTAGCCACAGGT
>JAOANJ010000003.1:560730-575898 GCA_026413345.1 Ariopsis seemanni | reverse complement strand
TATAGAAATGTGGTGCATGAGAGGGGTAGGGGGAGAGTGTGTGTTGAGAGAATGCAGAAGCATGCTATGGCAAAAATACTCAAGCATTATTTTGACTCGCATATATAAAGAAATAATCTCATGCTTGCGGTTGTGTGTGCGTGCGTGCGTGTGTGTGTGTGCGTGCGTGTGTGTGCGTGCGTGCGGGTGTGTGCGTGCGTGCGGGTGTGTGATTGAGGGATTTAAATAGTGAAACTTTGGGTGGAGAATGTTCGAGTATCAGTGTGCCATAATGACCCAAACCACAGTCCTAGACACACACACACACACACACACACACACAGGCGACTGGAACTGAGCCTCATGTGGCTTACCACACTGCTGAATGCCATGTGCCAGTGCCAAGCCATGATTTATACACTCACTATGTCTGTGTGTGTTTTCACTTCTTTATGCACTTTACCAAATAACCTGAATGATCCCCCCTCCCCCCTCTCAGACACAGACGAGTGTCTAGACGAGCTGAACTGCGTGGGTGGTCAGTGTTTAAATAGTCATGGATCGTATCAGTGTTTCTGTACGCCCCCCACGGTGCTCGATGCAACAAACAAGCGCTGTGTTTTCCCCGAAGCAGCAGGTAAGAACCGAAGTTCCAGTTTCCTCAGGACTCCAACACCATTCCATATTAAACAATGTTAAATCCATCTTTGTACTGAAACCCTCCTGAAAGAAGCTGAGCTCAGCTCGCGACCTTCTGACCTTGGTATTTACCCAGGTCACTACGTTTAATGCATTTACAATAAAAAACAATGCAGTGTAGATTTTTTCAGAAGTACAGTATATTAGTAAAATATAATTAATAGATGTAATTATATCTAAGATATCACTTATGAAGTCACAAGCAAAAAAAAATCTTAAAAATTTAAACTTTTAGTTCTGTTTACTGTGTATTATTTTCAACTGAGCCTGGCTAACAGGCTAACATGGGTCATGGGTCACCAAGCTAACTTAGCATAACTCACGCTAAAAATAAGAGACAGCTGTTCACTTTCAGATGTTTATCAAAAAATCTGAAAATGACAGGTTTTGAGAAGTTTAAAGGAAATACATTGCTAATTATTCATTACACTGCAACTGCGCTATAACAAACTCTTTTACTCTGAACTTTCATGTATAACACACTAAGTGTGTGTCTTCACCTTTAATGACAGTGAGTCGGAGCCTTAAAAAATATCACTGATCCATGCGCTCCTCTTCCCCCAGAGGCAGGCAGGCAGTCCGTAATCAAGTCCGCAGTCAAGTTAACGATACGTGTTAACGCTATAAAACAAAGGCTTAACGAGCCTCGCTTAGGTGTCGATCATTAACAATTCTCAAGAACACTGATCACTGACTTAAAAAAAACAAACAAAAAAACCCTTCCCAGGACTTTATTTTACGAGCTAAAAGCAGTTTTACTCGAGTCTTTACTCTGTAAGCACTGTTGTCATAGACACATGTTGTTACATCCACTCACATCAGTGCTCTGAGCACCTTTAGGACTAATTACCCTGCACCTGTTCTGGATTAGAGCGCAATCACAGCGCATGCTTATCAGGACTTTCTTACTGCACAGAGTTTAAGTATATACGCTGTACTGAGTGTCTCACATTACCAGGCCTTTGTATCCATGTATTGTTTTACTGGTTTTGACTCGCTTTTTTCCCTCAGCAGATAATGTGGGGGAATATAGCTATCAGTCTGTCCATCTGTCCGTCTGTAAACATTTTAGTTTCCGGAGCATAATTCAAAAACCATTCGGAATTTTTTTCACGAAACCTGACAGTTATGTTAAGTGACGAGAGGACTTGTGCCTTTTAACATTTTGTGATTTCTGTGCTTTTTATTTTTTCCATATTTCTATGGCAACCAATTCAACTTGGGAAAATTTGGAGTGGTGTTTAATGTGGGAACTGGGGGGATATGTCATCTCCTGGTGACTCTTCTTTATTTTGGACTTTGCCTTTGTGATTTCCTCTGATATTCTGTTTGTGTCTCACTCGACTGTTGCCCGTCCCACGACTCTGCCTTTGTGTTACGTTTTTGAACCGTTTGCCTGCCTGTTTGTAAATAAACTCTTCCTGCGATTTCATCTGTCTCCATTACATGACGCTCATAAATGTAAGATCCTCTCTGTCAAATACAAACTTTATATCCTGGAGCATCTAAAGTGCGGTGAGAAAGCAACAAATTATTCTGAAGAATACGCAATCCCCAAAAATTCAATTTCAGCTTTTAAAGTAAAAGAAAAAGAGCGCAGAGATTTTGTCCATAGCTGCGATCAACATGATGAGCTGAAAAGAAAGAAGGCGCAGCAAGCGAATGACGGTGAGGGACTTCTTTCCTTTACTTTGTAAATATGTGTGAGTGAGGGATGTGACGAGTGGCTCCTTTTCAGTATTACAAACTTTACGGTATCACGAACTGGACGCTCACAAGGAGTTTGTTATAGCGGGGTTGCAGTGTGTTAGCTTATTGAAACTCTTTTCAGACTCGTCGGCGAGCTGTCTAACTTATCAACAGTAAACAGTTGCTAACTTTCGACCCGAGCAGGTTCACGCAGCAGCGATGATTTACTTTATATAAAAATAATGACGGTGATTTCATTTCATTCAGCTTCGTTCAGAATGATGGCACTAATGACGTAAACACTCACAGGTAGTTTTGGTTTTGTCTAAAATGAAATCTCAGCAAGACAGGTCTAAAATATTCCTTTTTCAAAAAACAATAATTAAATGTAAGAAGTTTGAGTATCGGTCACTCAGATTGGATGACGTTACAAACTAAAAGAAAAACTTTAACGTCTAAAGACGATGAGCTCAGAGACTTTGATTGGGGGTTTTAGATTAGTTTTTGTGTTTTTTTTTCCTTTCGAATTTGTGTGTGTGTGTGTGTGTGTGTGTGTGTGTGTCCACAGAGCCCAGTGAGCAGCAGGGTGTGCATCAGGAGGTCTGTTGGCAGACTGTTTCCCCCACAATGACCTGCACCAACGTTCTGAGTAACCGAGTGACCACGTACACCGAGTGCTGCTGTCTGTACGGAGAGGCCTGGGGCATGCAGTGTGCACTGTGTCCTCTGAAACACTCTGGTACACGCACGCACGCACACACACACACACACGCACGCACACACACACACGCACGCACACACACACACGCACGCACGCACACACACGCACATTATTAATAAAGATCATAATAAATGTATCCATCAAGACTGTAAAACAGAATAATAACAGGTAAAGTGTTACATGTCTAAAGCCAGTCACTCCCATGGAGAAAGTTCCTGGTGTTCAGATTCGGGTTACACAGCTGCTTCCAGCTCCACCTTCAGGTTATTAACACCACCTGTGCGTCGTTCAGGTTATTAACACCACCTGTGCGTCGTTCAGGTTATTAACACCGCCTGTGTGTCGTTCAGGTTATTAACACCGCCTGTGTGTCGTTCAGGTTATTAACACCGCCTGTGTGTCGTTCACACCTCCAAGCTTACAGACGTTTCTCGAGTATAACAGCGTTGAGAGCAGCACCTTTAAACACGAACACTCAGCTTTACATTTAAAAATGTAAAATAAAACAATAATATGATGATTAATGAGCAAGAAGATTTTTTACGAGTGTTGAAATAAATCGATCAGGAGTCTTGTATATCACTAATCACTGTATTAATTGTCCTTGCTTTAATTATCTCATTAATCACTGGTTTAATTTCACGGAACACTTCCACACTCAGTATTCAGCAGCTCAGAGACTCGCACCTGCTCCAGCACAGAGTTCTTCCACTCTTTACTTATTTATTTATTCGTAATGAAGCCACGAGACACTAAATTAAGATGATGAGTCGATCCATGTAAAAATAATCTCAGATGAAGCTCCGTCTCCTCCCATGTCCTCTGTGTGAAAAGAAAAGCGCTGATTAAAGAACAGTACTGAAGTATTGTGTCTGGTGTGTTTCTGTGTCTCTGTACTGATCCACGTGTGGTTTTTCTCCGCAGAGGATTACGCCATCATGTGTAATATCCGAGGTTCTGGGTCGGTCAGACGGCCGTACGGTCAGGACGCGCTGGTGGCCGGACCTGTTCACGAGTACGAGGTGGGCCCGGAGTACGACCCACGCACTTTGAACTCGAACCCGACCTTCTATGAGGAATACGACGACTCTAACAGTGAGTAACACTCAGCGTCCTTCATCCCGTCATCCCAACCTGTGTGTTCTTTGGGCCAGAGCCGTTCAGTCTGTGCGGGTCTGCGGCGCCACCATGTGGTCCTTCAGCTTCCACACTGTTTTATACCCACTCTCACCGTCTGTCCTCTGGCCTGCAGTCAACACAATAACCTTCCCACACACACACACACACACACACACACCTCTTTACACTACATTCATTCATTTGTTGACTCATTTATTTATTTATTTGTTCATTTATCTGTCTGTCTATTTATTTATTTATTTATTTATGTCCACATTTATTTACTTATTTACATATTTGCAAATTTATTCATGTATATATTAAATGCATCACTGTTTAATAGTCGCCTCACAGTTTTAGTTTTAGTTGTAAATCTAACAGACTGCAACGAAAACTAAAACTCAGACAAAGCTTAAAGAGAAATGGAAAATAAATCCTCATTAATGAAGAAATAATTAAGATGGATTGGGACTTTTACACAGACCACTAGTGAGCAACGAAAAAGTACGAACTAGCGAGAAAGTTACCCAGCTAGCGAGCAAGCCGTTTGTTTGTTTGATGTGCAGTTACAGTCAGAAGTTTACATACAGGGACATGAATGCGATGATGGTGTTGGACTTGCACTGATTTCTCTGAACTGATCTTTCTGTGTAGCAGTTCAGATAAAGGTCTGTAGTCATCATACATCTTTAATAGAAACAAAAACAAGACTTTGCTGCACAAGTTTTAATTTATTTTGTTTTTGAAATCAACACAGGGTCAAAATTATTCATACAGCTACTTGATATTTGGTTAAATCTCCCTGAGTGAGTTTCTCCTTCGCCAGACGCTTCTGTTCGCCATCGACACGCTTCCGTCTGAGTTCTGGTCGGATATTTGTCCTCCCTTCTTCACAGAATTGGTCGAGTTTAATTAAATGTGTGTGTTTTCTGGAACAGACCTGACTTTTAATCGCAGCCCACAGACTGAAGCTTCATGTCCTCCTGTTTTCTCCTCCACACTCGGCTCTGATGTGTGTTTGGGCTCATTGTCCTGCTGGAACACACAACTGGGTCCAGGTTTCTGATGGTTTGAGGTTCTGCTGAAGAATTCTGAGGTTCTTCATGATTCCATCCACTTTGTTCACTGCACCAGTTCCACTGGGAGCGAAACAGCCCCAGAGCCTGATGCTGCCACCACCGTGCTTCACATTTAGTACAGAGTTCAGAAATGTGTTTCACTATATTTTCTCTGTTAAAGAAAACAGATTAATTCTGTAAGACCTTCTCAATGCTTTTTATGAAACAATTAACCGAGGATGAGTCTGGATCTTCTCACGGTTTCTGAAATCGCTGGCACGTTTTTTGTTTTTTTTTCCAAAGCAGAAGTTTTAGCTTACATGGAAAATAAAGGGAGATATTGTGCAATAACAAAAAAAAAAAAAACAAGAAAATTGACATTAATTCATTTAAGTTTTTAAAAGTTAATAAGGTTACAACTACATGTAAAATGTTCTCCTGAATTTAATTTCCCTGATGATCGTGGATATTACTTCTAAATACTATTTTATAGAAATGTCTCAAAGTTCATGTATTTTTTAACCCTGAGCACAATTCAAGTATCGCTGCTGTTTAGTAAGAATTAAATTAAATTCTGGTTTATTTATCCAGCGTTTTTATCAGTGGAAAGGAACAGTAAGGAGCAGCTTTACAGAAAGCTGTGTGTACGGCGTTTGGATAAATACGGGATTGAACAGTTTATAATAATGAGGAAAGTGAATGATGAGTGTGGTTGGTTTGTTTGTTTGTTTGTTCAGTGGGGAGATACGAGGCGTTTGAAGGACTGCGTGCGGAGGAGTGCGGAGTGTTAAACGGCTGTGAGAACGGAAGGTGTGTGAGGGTGCAGAAGGGATACACATGCGACTGTTTTGATGGATACACACTCGACATGTCCCGCATGGCCTGCATCGGTATGTATACACACACACACACACCCACACACACGCTCTAATAGTTAAATATTACATTCAGTCTTTAATAATAATTACTTTTTGCTTCTTGTTTTTTTTTTTCAGATGTAAACGAGTGCACGGAGCTCAACAAGCGCATGTCTCTGTGCAGAAACGGGAAATGCATCAACACACAGGGTTCGTATAAATGCCAGTGTTTGCCTGGATACACACCATCAGAGAGACCCAACTACTGCGTTCCCATCATGCCAAGCACTAGCACCGGCACCGAGTGACCACCAGGGGACGCCACCATCTCACACACACACACACACACACACACACACACACGCTCTTATTTAATCAAAGCCCATATAATCTGCACTGTATTATAACACACACACGAAAAAGTGAACAAAATCCTACTTGAGATGAAGATAGAAGTTTAACACGTTTCTAATCTTATTGAGAGAAAACAGAACTGTATAAAATTGTGTTTATTGTCTTTATGTTAATTTTTTCTGATTTTTAAATTAGAAGGAATTTTTAGTGTTTTTTTTTTAAAGAGACAAACCCTACGAAGTGAGCACTGGGGGATAAAACCGCGTTCTTCACCCAGCGTGACACTGATCTTTATTTTATTATAATTATATTCCGCCGTGTGTGTTCCTCTTTCGTCCCTCCTTCCCTCTCTTCACCCATAATCCTTTGCTTTTCTCCTCGCGTCTTGGGTTCATCTCAAATTCACAAAGTTCTGATGTTAAATTTATATCCTATAAAGCACCGTTTCTGACGGTATCTCCATATCGCATCGGTTCCGTGTGGGAACGTTTTCACTTCTGTCTCATCTCCTGAGTGTATTTATACGATTCGTCCAAAATTTGTCCAAATTATTTTTTACTTTTGTTTATTTTTCTGTTTCTGGAATTTTTTCTGCCCCAAATAAATCTCCTGACTTTCCCTGAACCACAACCATTTTGAAAGTGTTCTTCAGTTTATTTATTTACAGTGACAATAAAGATATTCTATTCTATTCAGTTGTCCATCTTGGAGAACCTTTAACATTTCTATGGAAAATATCTCCCAAGTAGAACCCGCTTTTGAAAGCTACGAACCCTGAATTATCCAAGAATATTCTCGTAAATCATACAGAACCCTTTAGCTGTTTTTCTCAGAGCAGGTTCTAAGTAGAACCATTTTGGAAAGACAGTGACACTTGGGTATTACAGAGAACTTTATAAAGGTGTGTTTCTTCAGAAACTGTTCCCAGTAGAACCATCTTCTCAGAAAGTAAGAACCTTAAATAATATAGAACCCAATAACTTCATGTCACAGAAGATTCCAAGCAGAACCGTTTTAAAAAGCCAGCCTTCTGAAGAATGTAGGACCCTACAATCAAGTGTGTATCAGAAAGAGTTCTAACTAGAATTCTTATAAAGCCTGAGGAACTTCAATTATCCAATGAACCCATTAAATTATTTAAAAAAAAAAGTTGTTCTTTTCTCTACCACAGAAGGTTCCAAGTAGAACCATTTTGAAATGTTTGACAACACTTGGGTATTACAAAGAACTCCACAAATGAGTGCTTATCAAAAACAGTTCCAAACAGAACCCTTTTATCAGAAAGTAAGAACTTTTAATTAAATAGTATAGAACCTTGTGTTTTTTCCATCCAGGCAGAACCATTTTAGAGGATTAACCAAGTTAAGAGGATTACTTATTACAAAGAACCCTCAATGAATGTAGAACTCTACAACTGAGTGATTCTCAGAAAGGGTTCCAAGTAGAACCATTCTTTCTGTGGAAGATAAGGTCCATTAACAATCCGGTGAAAACTTAAAAAGGTTCTTTGAGTTTTTTTTTTTAAAGGATTCTCTGGTCACACTGCTGTTGGGTTCTTCAGCCTTTAACACTTCTTCTTTGTAATGGATTAAGGGTTCTTAGCTTTCTAAAAGGGTTCTACTTGGAGAAAATGTTCTATATGATGTAATGGTTAATTCAGTAATTAAGGGTTTCAGCCTCCTGATAGGGTTCTGATCGGATCCCAACACTTAGCTGCAGGAGGACTTTGTCATAAGCACTATTTCTTAGCTTTCGAAAGGGTTCCACATTCACTGATAAAGAAACCATTGTTGGGTTCTGTGTTATATCTCAAGGTTCTCAGTGTTCTTTGGATCATTAAAAGTTCTTCGGTTCTAAAACAGGTTGTAAACTCAATTATAGGTTTTGACAAAGAATCCTTAAAGGTTCCTCCAGAGGAAGAACTGAAGAACCCTTTATGGTTCTAGATTTTCTAAGAGTCTCGGCCGCCTCCTCTCGAATAGAAAGCTCATAATGTTTTGAAGCAGCCATGTGAAATAGCATTGTGTTTTTATTATCAGAAATATTTTTTAAATAATTTGTAGATACGTCATAACGTTCCACTGTTAAAGCCTTCATGCTAACAGGCTGCTAGCAAAAAGCTAATTAGCGACTAGCATGAGATGAACGTCGTCAGTTCTGATGTGAGTGCAGTACATTGTGGCTCAGAAATGTCGTTACCAAGAAATTACGAGGAAGAAGAACATTTGTAAAAATTAATTCTAATGTTTTTTGATGGGTTTTTTTTCTTTTCGAATTAAGAAAAAGCTCTTGTTTTTTTGTTTTTTTTTTTAGCATTTTACTGCAGTGACATGATTTTTTTAAACGACACTGTTTTTGTATTAACAATTAAAAAGTTCTCAATGTCTGGAACATCGAACAACAGTATATTTTTGTTTGAAATTCCTGGTTCCGTGTTGTTCCGTATTCATCATGTTTTCCTGAGCAGGAATCTCATCTGGAGTCAGAATGAGAAATAAAATAAACTGATTCTAGATCAGCAGTTTAACCTCACATTCACGTTTGACGGGAAAAAGAGCTCGCTCGGTTCCTTTCACTACGCTGAACATTTAGCATTACGCCATGTAGCTAGCTAACAGTTTTATACAGTGAGGATAAACAGAGCTCGTGGGCTAGCAGGACACTGAGAGAGGCTCGCGGTTGACGAGTTAAATAGCGAACTAGTATCACTTTATAAACTGGAGTACAGTACAGGAGCTGAACATCACCTACAGAACCGAGATCAACGTTAACATGGAACTTAACATTTAGCAGCTAATGTCATTTTTTAGCGAGCTAATCATTAAAAATCTTATTTTTGTATCGGATTTCACCAACAAAACCTGTTTTATGTTTAAAGCTTCCAGATCCAAAAAGAAAATTTTTCCTGGACCTAAAACATCCGAAACATCAAAATTGTGCAATTTTTTATAATTATTTTTGGAAAACTTTAGCTAGCAATGTGCCAAACAAATCATAAATCCCGCCTACTCTTGGTTGTCACACATCAGGAAACAATGTTCATCTGGAATTTACTTTTTATTTTAGTTCTTGTTTGTAAATTGATCAGTGTGTTTATGTAAGTCTAAAATTTCAGGAAGTGGTTCTTCTTAGCAAAAGTAGCTAGCTGAAGTAACTTAGTAAATTAGCAAGTACAGTAATATACTAACATAATACAAATAAATTAGCTAGCTATAGTAACATCTATCCAGCTAGTGTAGCTTGGTATATTAGTAAATTAGCTCTAATAGTAGATGAACTATCTACGTATATTAGCCTCTTAAATTAGCAAGTATGGAGCCAAGTACTAATAAATCAGCAGGTATTGAAACAATAACCTTGTGTGGTTACTTTAATTAGCTAGATATAGTAACCTTGTATATTAGCTAACAAGTGTCCTCATAAATCAATCAATTATTTAATACAGTAAAGTTTTAACTGAGTACTAGTAAATTACCAAGCCAAAGTAAATTAGTAAGTTAGCTAGCATAGTAACAGAGTACGAAAAATGGATCTCACTACAATAAATTAGCTAGCTGTAGTATCCTAATTAGCTTAGTAATAAAACAGTTACTACAGAAACAATAACCTCCGATGTTTAGTTTGTGAGTTAAAGTTAACTTGGCATCTTTTGAAACTACAACTAAAGCTAAACCTGTTTTGACGCATTTTACAACAAGATTCTTCGCATCTCAGTGTCGTAGCAGTCAAACCCTTGCGAGCGTGAATGTCAGGTTCCTCGGGTAAATGCGATAAATACGGAACGTAGCTTTTAGCCTTTAGCTTCTTTTACTGGAAAAACTCAACTCTATGTGAAGAAATGAAGTGCCTTAAATCGATTTTTCTTATATATATATATTTTTTATTTCTTAAACCCAGATTATTTTATTTGGAGAAAAGTCTTGCCAGGTTGCAAAGCTGCTAATAAACAGCCGTGGGATTTCGTTTGTTTTGGAGGGTTTTTCTTTCTTTTCTTTTTGTACATTTAAACAGAAGAGTTTTGATAAACAGTTTTATGTGTTTGTAATTTGTACATGAATAAATTAGCTCCTGTACGTTTCTCCATTTACAAATGTATATTAATAAATCTTAATAAATCACCAGTGGTGATATTTACACACACTTTTATTGGGGTTTTTTATGATTTAGTGTTTTATTTTTATTTATTTTATACATCACACCCACACGAGTTAAAATTGATCTTGTGAAATCATCACAAGCCTTCATTTTTACTGGTTTTTGCATAAAATGTTGGTTCTAATTTAATGAAACACGAGTTTAGCAACATTAGTCAGCTAGCTAGTTAGCTTAGCTAATGCTAACGTTAATGTTTGCTGTTCAGCAAGTGATCGGACTTTAGCAGCGCACTAACATTCACTCAGTTGTTGTGACGATGTTCAGTAATATGGTTAAAGTTTGTGATTGGCTGAACAAATGTAGCATAAGCCCCGCCCTCTTTAACAATGTCACTGTGTGTGTGTGTGTGTGTGTGTGTGATTTTTAGTATATAAACGTATGTCTTCCAGAGGGTGTTCTTTATACTCAAACACAAACACACACACACACACAGAGAGTACAGTTTTTGTGCTCTTGTTTTTATTTATTTACTGATTTATTTGTTTGTTTATTGTGTAAAACTTTCTGTGATCTTTTATATAGCCAAATGTCAGTGCTGTATAGAGATGGATGAACTCTGTGTGTGTGTGTGTGTGTGTGTGTGAGCAGATAGACAGAATCAGAAAGAGGAAAGAGCTATTGATGGAGTGACGAGGATCAGACAAAGAGAGGAAGGAAAAGAGGAGGAGACGATTGTGAGAGAGGAGGCGTGACGGACAGAGTGTGTGTGTGGTTTTGAGAGAGCGTGAGCGAGAGACACAGAAGGACAGAATCACATGCTCTCCTCTCACACAGCACACTGCTCTTCAGCTCTGAGCTCATGTCTATAAAGAGCGAGAGAGAGAGTGTGTGTGAGTGTGTGTGTGAGAGAGAGAGGACACAGTTGGACTAATACAGATCTCGAACTGTGGATATGAGAGATTCATCAGAGAGGTAAGAACATTTCTTTCACTTGCAAACATTCAAAATCTCACACACACACACACACACACACACACACACACTGTTATACTAATCTCTTATGTTGAAGACATTTGTGTGTGTGTGTGTGTGTGTGTGTGTGTGTGTGTGTGTGTGTGTGTGTGTGTGTAAAATAGTGTCCAATGGGATCTAAACAGAATTTTCTCTGAACTTACCGGTGCACTCGGACTGATTTTTTTTCTTCATTTACTTTCACACACAACACACTGAATCAGGTCAAGGTCATGTGGCCGAACATTGTTACTGTGTGTGTGTGTGTTGGCATTGTTATATGGTGTATGAGTGATGATGTCACTACTGGACATGCTAGTGTCACTCATCAGTTAATAACCACACACACACACGCACAGCTGTACTTTATAGATATACACACAAGTAGATGTAATAAACATTCACTTTACTGACTTATTAATAGAAAATATACATATTATTTAAAGTTAAATTAATTTACTCCAGACATAATAAACATTCACTTTATACATTAAATTAATGTATAAAATTATTGTAGTAATTATTCTGTTGAAAAGATGCACTTAGTACGTTAAACACACACACCGTCTCTGAGACTGTTGTAGTTGATATACAGTATGTACACACAGGTAAACATAATCAGTATTTAATTTAGTAAATAAATTAATAATGTCCTCATTACTCGATTTATTGTTGTAAATAACAGGCTTCTGCGTGTGTAGCTCTAATAAACACAAACCTCTTCCCAGATATATTTATATAAACAAAAAAAAGAAAAATGTACTTTTCTATCTTTAAAAGTTAAATTTAATGCGTTAAAAACACACACATACACACACACACACACACACACACATACATACACTTTTTATCCTACGCCATAAACATGTATGTATAAAATATACTAAAGCTGCAAATATTCAACAGAGGAGCAGATGTTTAAATCTTGGAATTTTTTCAAATAATTAGAACCATTACTTTCTTTCATCACAGTAAAGTGGGCGGAGCTATAACAGATTTTCCGATTGATGTACTTTTGCTCCAGTCGAATAATTTTTTTTCAAGAAAATCTCATAAAACTCCCAGGATCGTGTCACATTTAATTCAGTTTCATTTCTTTATTTATTAATTTTACTTCAATATCAAATTTGTAAAATAAATAAACAAACTTTCCCCGTCATAAACAGGGTCTAAAGTTTCGGATTAAAGTGTCTTTGAAAGCGCTGAAATGTGCTCATGTAACCTTGACGATGATGATGATATAACAGGCGTTACAGGAACCGACCAATCAGCAGCATTGGTTCAAATCGCACTTCATTGAAGAAAGCTGTAACGTTACTGATACAGATCAGTGCTAGCACTCGTTTCTTTTCCACCTACTACAGCATTCATTTCTTCATTTCCTTTCTTTTCATGTGTGTGAGTCAGAAGTCACAGGGACAGAATTCGCCCGAGGTCATGTACAGGCTGTGTGACTCTCCGACTCGTTCTTTCAATAAATACACACATTATCAACACTGTCCATGAGGTTCAAAGGGACAGCGACGTCCTCCACGAAACCGTCCCCTCGACTTTAACGGAACACTGAGTCGCTCAGGATAAGATCATGCGCTACATACAGAAACTGTAAATAAACATAATAAGCTAATTTGAGTATTAAGGTGAAATACAGTTAGCGTATTTCACTCCATGTAAATGTATGTTATTAAAATGTTATCAGGATACAAGCCAGACACAAGGCTCATAAAACAGGGTCTAAAGTTTCTGGGTCTGATGGTAGCACTGGTTCATCTTCTCTCTCTTTATGGGACATTAGTTTCTAAAGCACCAAACAACGATAACAAAGTCTCTGTCGACCCAAAAGAGGTTCTGAGTCCATGTAAGCTGTAAGCCAGAGTTCGGACCGGCGTGGAGGCTCCAGGATCAGCAGTGATGGAACTGGACATGACGGCACTCTCACCTGATACTTGTCTCTGGGGCATTGCAACTTCGTCACCCAAAAATGATGCAAAAGTAGGTCCTGGACCTTTTAGTAGAATTTCACAAGTGAGGACGGGGTTGAGGTGGAGTGGTGATCTCATCGAGGGCTTATATATGGTTTTAACTTGCATTTATGGAAAAACAAAGCTGGAAGGGACAGTGATGTGCGTGCTGCAAAGCTAGAAGGGGGAGCAATGTTCTCTGGGAAGCTAGAAGGGACAGCAACATCCTCTGTGAAGGTACGAGGGAGCATCATTCTCCACAAAGCTAAACAGCATCCATTGCAAAGCTATAAGGGAGAGCAAGGTTTTTTGCAAAGCTAGAAAAGACAGCCATGTCCTCTGTGATGCTGAGAGGCAGAGCCATGTTCTTTGTGAAGCTAGAAGGGACAGTGACGTCTTCTGTGAAAGCACGTCAGACAGTTTTGCTCTCAGCAATGTCTTCTACAAAGCTAGATGGGAAAACAGTTTTCTTCACAAGCTAGAAGGGACAATGACATCCTTCGTGACACTACAAACAGGAATGAGGTCCTGCATGAAGCTAGAAGGGACAGTGATGTCCTCCACAGACTCAAGGAAGATAATGACATCATCTACAAAGCTAGGAGGTGAAGCAAAGTCCACTGCAGAGCTGAGAGACCGAAGGACCTCCGCTAAATGTTTCTCACTGCTGAAAACTTTCTGTGGTCTTCAGATTTACATGTTGGAACTTGTTTCAACCTCAATTCTGAATTTTACCAGTTAACAAACGCAAACATGTTCATTAAAGATGTTATTCTCAGCAGCAATCGTGGGGTCGCAGACGTTGATTGTTCAACTTATTAATTTTATTATTTTAAAAAACCACACCAATCTATTCATGTGTTAATTGTTGGACTTTGTTAATGTTACCAAATGCTGAGGTTCACAGCTCATGTCGGTGTCAAACTAATGCACTATATAATGTCACTGATGCAAACCTTAGTGTGAATTATAACTATTATAGGTTTCAGAAATATGAAATTCAGTTCAGTCCAGTTATTCTAATGTTTATGTGCTTATTTTGGGGATAATATGATAAAATCATTAAAATAAGGTGTTAAGAGTTTATCATCACAAATATGCCATATTGCCACAAGCCAGGGTGATATCAGGTGTTAATAGTGTCATTATTAGTCAGATTACTGAGATAGTGTTTACAGCAGAACATTTTCAAGGTTTTATTCTATTATAAGCCATTTTATTACAACCCCATTTCCAAAAACATTGGAATGCTGTGTAAACTGTAAATAAAAAACAGAATGTGAAGATTTGCAAATCATGGAAAACCGAAATTTCATTGAAAGTAGGACAAAGGCAACATATTGAATGTTGAAACTGTGAAATTTTATTGATTTTTGAAAAATATCTGCTCATTCTGAATTTGATGTCAGCAACATGTTTCAGAAAAGTTGGGACAGGGGCAACAAAAGACTGAAAAAGTTGTGTAATGTTAAAAAACTAATTTGGTTAATTGTCAACAGGTCAGTAAGATGATTGTGTATAAAAAGAGCATCCCAGAGAGGTTGAGTATCTCAGAAGTAAAGATGGGGAGGGGTTCACCGCTCTGTGAAAGACTGCGTGGGCAAACAGTGCAACAATTTAAGAAT
>JAOANJ010000002.1:62902108-62912885 GCA_026413345.1 Ariopsis seemanni | reverse complement strand
GGGTGTACCCCGCCTTTCGCCCGTAGTCAGCTGGAATAGGCTCCAGCTTGCCTGCGACCCTGTAGAACAGGATAAAGTGGCTAGAGATAATGAGATGAGAAGATATAAATCATATACTAGCCAATGCAATTACCAATAACTCTATAGCACTTATATCCCTTGCTTTTCATCATCCTTATTCATAGCCTAGAGGATTGGACATGGGCCACTATCTGGAGGTTCAGGAATCAAATCCCTCCTGGGACTGGTTGGTTCTATTACTCCCATCCCCTTCTTTTACATGTAAGGGATTGAATATTACTAATTTTATAGTATTCTTTATTCATTGTGGTGTGCATGTTCTTGTTTGATTGTTTTTAGCACTTAACATAGCACTTATTTTATCTATTTCATTATCAATCTAGCACTTACAGATCCCTTATTTGTATACTTAATCACTCCCACTCCTATCATTATTCTACGTAAACCAATTATCCCCTTGTCCAATCCCTTTACTTACAATGAAATAGCCATGGCCTTATCCTCGTTATATAATATAAACACAAGGCTTGATTATGGATTGTTGTATATTTTTCTCCCCCCCCCCTTTTTTTTTTCCTTCTCCTTCTATTGGTCCTCTCTTCCCCTTCTCCTGTTTCTTACAGTACATGTCCTCAAGCATATACAAAAATACTAGATAGCACCACAATCAGTGGAGTATTCTTTATTATTTTCATTCCCTATTTTTTTTTCTCTCTAACTTTTGCCACAAGACCTTGACTCTGGATCTGGACACAACTTCTTAATTACCTCCATTATTTTACCACCCATTTTTTTCTCATAATTTCCTCTACTTCCTCTCCGGATTTTGGCAGAACAGTAGGCCTGTGCATCTGAATTTCATACCAAAACTCATAACCCCAACTCCAATCCTAACCCCTAACCATGTTTACGGAACTGAGCTCAAACCGCTCGTGTCCACTTGTGCTGGCCGGTGCCAAACCCAAAGCTCACCAGGCAACATGGCCGCGTAAACAAACCCACAGTTACGATGATGTCACGGACACGCGCGCACGCGCACACAGACAAAGGTGGGATCAAGAAGTTCCTGTCGCGAGCGAAGGGAGCGCCGCATGGCCACGCGCGTGCAGTCGCTCTGCTCGGTCAGTGTGCTGCATGCCGGTAAGCTGTAAAGACCGGGAGCTGCGCTTTATGCGTTTATGTGACACCGTGCACGTGTGCATTTGCGATTTTACTCCGGAAAAAAAACATACAATTCTGTGTCAAACTCGAAGAATCATCGGAGATCCTGGAACTGCGTCAGCGGCAATGAAGCAGTGAACTGGCTGAAGGGCTCGGAGTGACATTCATGCGTCAAGACGAGCTGAACCTTCTCCCACACTGCTCCAGCGCCTTCCGGTGCGCGAATGAAACTCCTCCCCCGCTCATTGCGTCACTGCCAGCGGCTTGCTGAAGCGTTTCACGGATCTCCGTTACCGATCGCAAATGCTCGCACATTGCACAAACGCGTAGTCACGTGGTCACAAACATGTCTAACACGGGGCCTGCTGTTGACAGCGAGATGTCACGTGGTATACTGAGTCACTCATCACCCTGTGCACGCGCTCTGTTAGCTCACAGCAGGAACAGTCCCAGCACTTCCTGTGTGTTGGAGAGACAGCAGAAGGATCAGTGTCTCCAGAACAGGGTGGAAACCTCTCAACTCATCATGTCATCGCAGGGACATTGAACACCGCGCAGGGAGCTAAATCTACATCCAGATTACTGTACAGCTGCTTTATGACAATATCTACTGTTAAAAGTACTATATTTTACTGTAGGTTATGGGTTAATAAACCCCCAAGTCGTGTCTGCTCCATACTTTACCTGTGAATGTCCCTTTCTAGGGGTTGTTGGGGGTCATGGGTGCCAATACTTTATGCAGCGCAACAACAGAACTACAGTCAATAACCACACACCTATAAAGGGCCATGTTTAGTATGGGGGCCTGATGTGCTAAAACACCACTCAAGCCTTTCCAATTAAAGGCAGGTGTCAATATTTAGTTTTATTATCACAATATCAAGCTAACCCTTTAGTTGCAGTACACATCATCTGCAGACTGGATACCTTTTTAAAAAAAAAAAAATAATAATAATAATAATAATAATTGAAAGATCGAGTCAAAGCAACACTTCTCTCCACCACATTAACTTTTACTGAACTCTTATCCAGTAAAGAAAATTAAGAGGCTTTATCTGAAAAAGTTCAGCCTTCGCACAGGAGCTCAGCCTTTTGAAATGTCCATGACAATATTGTACAAGCAAAAAAAGGTATAACTGATGATCAGCACATGCCTTCCATGAAAATATACACAAATCCATGTAAACACAAGACCAGGACACAAAGAAAGGAGCCAAATAATTTAGTTGTCAATATATAAACAAGCATTTTTGCCCAAACTATGATGTACAAGCTAACAAAAGCAGTGTAAAACAACTTCCTAAAACGCAGAAGCATTACCAAAGGTTTGTATAAATAGAATAACTTACGATTCTATCTGTACTATGAGTTCGGCACCCCTCTGACAAAGCATAAAACAAAAATTTGCAAAATATGAAAAGTCACGAGAGGAGCTGTTTCATGTGAGCACCTTCGGCAGGAGTGAAGCTACAACAGTCCTTTTGGAACCATTAAACAGACCCAAATATCAAAATAAAACAATTGAGGCACATGGTAGTGATTTAAAAAAAAAAAAAAAAAAGATATATGGGTACATCACAAATTCAGCATTACATGGAATCAATGCTACAAGAGACAAACACATGGGTGGGACAGACAGAGGCAAAAACCTGGACTTTTCTCAGTCTTTCACTTATAGGTAGTTTGCATTTGTCTCTGCTCAGACCGGTGGATTATTTATTACTCAGTCATGGGAAAGGTTCAAGACAGCAGCTGATGTAAAGGGGATCAGTGCAGGAAAGAAAGCTCCCCTCTGTAGGAGCAGTCAGCACAAGTACTCTTCAAAAGCAGTGATGTGTAATACTTATGGGGGGGGATTAGTATAATGTTGAGCTTTACACTGAAGAGAGGCCAAAGTCCCTCATCACGATGTGCTGAAAGAAAAACTGAGGAAAAGGCAACAAAAATGCAGGCAGAGGTCAAGGCCACATATGAAGAGTTCAGTGTCAGTGTGGAACACGTAAACCATGCTGAAGATGATGGTGGACATGATGCTGTTCCTCTGAGGTTTTAGCGGCTACACATCCAGTGGACCATGAATGATGCTCCTTTTATTTCCTTTTTTTTTCCTTTTTTTTTTTTTTTTTTACAAAGTTGGCCTTGCAGGAGAAAATGACTGAATTAAAACAAGGACGGCCCCTGCTGGTTCGTGTCACACGGATTAGGGTTAGGGTGGGTGAAGAGGGGGAGGGGTTAGAGAAAGGGGTGTTTATCATAAAAAGAAATAAATGAAAATGTGATATTGCAGGAGACCAGAAGTGAAGCAGAGGCAGTTGCATGGCCAGAAAATCCTGTACAGGTTTCTCCACATCTCTCTAATGGACAGCCAACCAGGAGGCTTCCAAAAGATCACATCACACACTCATGGTCATGGAGGGAGAGTATTGCTATGGAGGGAAAGACAGACACTAATTACAAACACACTGCTGGTGACAGTAAAACATTCCACATTAGCCAATTTCACATTTTGTAACTATTAAAAAAAAAACCATTATAGAAACTGAGACATAGCATCCATGAGCGCTATTCCATTTTCAGGAAGCGCGCTCAGCCCCACCCTCCTGTTTTCTATTGGCTGATATAGTCAGGTATAGTGAATTCACAACCTTACAAGATGAACCATTTAGTGGAATACAATCAAAGCTGATTTCAGTGACCAACAAGAACGTTCTGTAATCAGACTTTAAGATTATATCTCTACCGAGACGGAAGGTTTAAAGGACTGGTGCGTAAAACAGGCGACTCACATTTTCATTCTGGAAGGAGTGAAGGTAACTGCCTCCGGTATCATCGTCTCTTGGGGTTCCCAGGTTGTTGCTCATGTTGTTCATGTTATTGGGTGAATTCTGTACAGAAAGATGAATTTAGTCAGTTGATAGTTATTGTTCTGTTTCTACAGTAACAGACAAATTCATTAATTATTGAAAACCATTTCACGATCAGAGATGACAATGTTTGTGAAGCAGAGGTTTTCAAAAATTCCTCAACCATTTCTTACATTAAACACCTACATTAGTTACAACCTGATATTATATATTTATATTTTATACTAAGCTATTTGCCATTTTCATACTAACAATTTTGCCAGTTATATTATAGTTATAAAATGATATTCATCAGTCAGAGACACTGATCTAGATGTGCTTCATGGTTAATATTAATAACAGGGGAAAATCACCTTTGGGAGTCCATCCAAGTCTCCAGAACCTAAAGTAGTGGATAAAAACGTATCTTAAGTGGACTGGCTCAATGTCTCATGTTTAAAATTCTCACTCTAAACTGTTTTTAAATAAATTAATGAATGAAGTGATTTTACCCCCGTTCATGTGCATGGGGTCCATTCCAGCCATCGCCCCAAGGGGGCCCTCTGAACCCGGCCCAATGGGAAACTACACAAAAGCAGGACATATCATCAAGACAGTGGCAGTGTAAAAACACACTGCATGTTGTACCTCTGTGTGTAGCTATTAAACAGGTGAATGCATAGAGTGGAAGACTTCAGCGATATGAGATTTAGTCTTTTCATTACTCCTGCTTCTGTTCAGAACTATTCCACATCACATGTCTGGTCACACAGTGGTCTCTACCAACCAATCAGTGGACTTTTCCATTTGTGTTTGAAAAATAAATAAATTTGATTGCCATTATATTTAAGACTAAAAGACTATGATCAGGAATATTCAACACTGCAGTGTCTCCTTACGTTGGTTCTCCCTCCTCCACCCGAGTTCATCATGGTGTACAGGTTTTCACTTGAATTGTTAGAGTCTAAAAGGAAGACACACGTTAGTCTAGCTTTGCTGTTTTTAACTAATTAGTGTTCAGAAGTGATTAGTGACGGTAACAAACACCTGCAGGGCTTGGGACAATTCCTGGGGTTCCTGGGGGTCCGCCTCCCTGAGGACCCTAGAGAAAACAGCACAAAGTTCAGTTTACATCCACAACATCCTGAACAAACTTGGCTTTAAAATAAGTGCATAAGAGTAGCTTCAATTGCACACATTAGATACTGAACACGAGTCTGTTTATTTGGACTAAAGGGACACTTTTGGCTGAAAATTCTCTTTACCTCAAGGATTACAAATCCAAAAACAAAATGAACAAAAATCCTTAAAATACTGCAATGAACTTTCTGCCCCATGACAGGAATTAAATCTGGAGTGAAGCGTGTGATAATCACTCACAAGGCAATAGAGATTCACTCACCCCATATGCACCAGGAGACGGTGAGGAGTACGGCATCTGAGAGAGAGAGAGAGAGAGAGAGAGAGAGAGAGAGAGAGAGAGAGAGACACACACACACACACACACACACACACACACACACACACACACACACACACTTATGACCAGGTTCACATCAGTGGATTCTCTCTTCTTTGATGGCCTGGGCATATTCCAGGATTCGTCGGGTTCAAAAAGTGAAGGGGGGGAAAAAAAAAAAAAAAAGTGCTTCAGGGAGCATGAGGAATCATTTTCCCAACCTTAACCCCACTGAAAGTCTTTGGGATGCTGGAGAAAACTTTAGAGAGGTTTAACTCTCCCATCAAGACAAGAGCTCAGAAAAATTAATGCAACTCTGGACGAAAATAAATGATGTTGCTAAAGTTTATCAAAACAGTGCCATGGCAAGCGTGCGCCATAAGCAAAGCTCAACGCATTCCAGTAAAATATTAGTGTGTGCAACAACATTCCCACACAACACTGTTCTGTTGCCACTGCACTGTCAATTTATTGTCCTGTGTATTCACTGTTCTGTGCACTTAGGCCCAACCAACCTCCCCTCACCCCACGTTTCAGAGTGCTTTCACAGACTAGTGGCCCTTCAAAACAGGGCTACAAGGGGTTGAAATCTTTGCTGAGGAAGTAGAACACCACTCGTTACACCTTCAGTGGCAGAGGTTTCCACAATGCTGGTGCAGATTCCTCTATTGATAATAGCCAGGAATCATGTTTACACATCAGCTATTTCAATGTAGTCCTACGCTGATATGAGATGAGTGGGGGAAAGTGTAGAAAATATGCTGCTGTATCATTTAAGCTTCATAAACGGCCATGGAAATAAATACCTGCCATGTTACTCAAATTGTCATTTACAAAAAGTTCTATTGACAACACGAATAGCAATTTTTCCTGAAATGCTCATTAAAACAGTCCGATTACTTTGCATCTACATGAAACCAAGATATTCCAATGGATTTTTTAATTTTTGTATGAACATTTGCAAAAATATACATGTATGGGCTTCTCTCCCTGCACCGGTAGCCACGTTGCATGTTCCACTGCTTCAGGGGAATTGGGCCTTATTATCTCGCATTTCTCTCACACTAGAGTGTTTGCACTTGGAGTCTGGTGTACGGTCATAATGAAATGTGTGTTGCACTGTGGTCCTGTAAAAAAATTACATCTCGTTCTGAGGTATACCGGCGATATAGACAATGACAATTGACCCCACCTGACTTGAGGTACGGATTCTCAAAAATCTTTCTGTAATTGACTGCAAAAGGCTTACAGCTGATAGATCAGGAAATATTCAATTAAATGTATTATACCAACATTAAGCATGTGCCAAGTGTGAGTATTAAAGTGAAACAGGAAGCGGACTCACGTTGTTGGCGTTGGGATTCGGCCAGGGTGGTCTGCCGTTCCCCGGACCCCTGAAACAGATCATGAATGTGAAAGAGGATCACTGAAATTCAGACCTTTAATAACAAAATGTTAATTACGTAAGAGATTAATGAACAAACCCAGTTTCCTTACATAGCAACTCCTGGCATTCCTGGACCCATTGAGTTGTGTGGGGGTCTCATCCCACCCCCGAAATTCTGCAGGAGAAATTTACACCACATTTAAAGGAAATACTGAGCAGAAAGTGAACACTGCAGATTTAACTTCACTCGCCCAAGGAAAGTATTTGACTCGATACTCGCCACATGTTCTAAAACACACCATATTCACTAGAACTGTTTTGTGAACCATACTGATGCTTTGTACACAATCCCCATAATGCCCTGCACTGTGCATGTGAAGGGTCTAGAGTATGGTGTGTGTACGGTGTAGGACAGGTCCACTGTAAACTGATAAGGACAGGGTGTGTGTGGTGTTTATGGATGTATTTCCAGAGAAAAGGTGTCAGGAGGTGGGACAGGAAACAAGACCAAGCTTCAAGAGGGTGTTACCTGGGGTCCAGGACCCATAGGTCCCATTCCTCTAGGAACATTCATCCTTTGCATCGGTCCTAAAAATAAAGAATTAAAAAATAAATAAAAACACAAACAAATAAAAACCACACTTGAATGCTAACTTTATATCAGAAAACACTCTGATGTTAAAGAAAATCCTTGAGAGAGCGAGCGAGAGAGTGCATGCATGCAAGAGTGAGACTGAGCAGTCACCCTGAAGGCGGGGGTCCATGTTCGGGAGCATAGGCTGCGCTGCAGGGACGCCACCTGGAGGCTGGAGGAGGAAATGACATCACTTGTCAAACAACAGAATTCTGAAAACAAGCCTCCAAAAACTAAAATATTTCCCACACTTGGAGATTAATAGTCATTTTATACATGGTTGATTAACACCATGTTAACATTCTAATACAATTATTAATACCATGGTGACATTATAACCTGGTGATTAATATTAGGATTATGTCCAGGTGTGTCATCTGTTACACAACATTTGTAATAAACAATATAAATGTCTAGAATAAATGGGTCAGGGTTCATGAGTTCACCTGGTTGCCCATTCTGATCGGGGGTCTCGGTCCTCCACCAAAACGAGGAGACATGAACGGCTATGACAGAACACCACATGTTAGAACCTGGTTCTTTACTGTAACCCCCCCCCCACACACACACACACACTTCAACTCAAAGAGAAAAGACAATTTCATGAAAGCATTGTCAGAGTATGTGGAGGATCAAACACTTATTTTAACATCTGACACTGCTTTGCTTTCAGAAAACAGAGAAAGAGTGAGAGGAAAAAAAAGAAAGAGCACAACAAGTATGCAAAAAGAGAGCTAGAGGGAGGAGGAAGTGTGCAGGGAGGAGCTACCTGGCCATGAGGTCCCATCATGCTGTTAGGAGGCTGAGCGTGAGGAGAGGACTGCGAGCCAGGAGGGCCCTGAGAGAGAGAGAGAGAGAGAGAGAGAGAGAGAGGCCAACAGAGATAGACAGACAGGAGAAGGTGGTGGTGGGGGGACGGTGGCAATTTAGGCACAGTGAAGAGAACAGAAAGCAGCAGGATTTCAGCCAAATCCACAAGTGGTGAAAAATGAAACACTGAAGCAAAAACTCAACAGCAAGAAAGATTAGTCACCCAGAACTGATTTCTTTCTCTCTCACACACACACACACCTCAGTACACAGTAATAACAAACATCACTTCACAAAAACTTCAAGAAATCACATTGACCACATACAAGTATTATGCAAATTAGAAATCTTCCAGACTCCACCCTTTCAAACCATACAGGCCACGCCTCCTTCACCTGATAAACCTGCACTGTAATATTGAACTTCTTTTCAGATTTGATAACACATTTACAATACAGTGTGTGTACAGAGGACTAATGTCTATATACACTAGGGGGCAGGTCAGAGTCAAAACAACAAATGTATGGCAGTTTTCCAGACACACACACGTTAAAATTTAAAAAAGCTTCTTTGCGGCTCCTGTAATCAGCTGTATCTGAAAATCATACAGTTAAGCTTCAGAAAGCATCACTATGCTGCTAGGAGCTTCATATTCCCTGTTCACACTCCATATTAGCACACATCTTGGGTGAAGTGGACAGCTCCAAGTAAAGGTGTGAAGGGGCATCCCAAAGACATACTGGGATCTCATTGGGAGGTCATCCCCTGGAGCAGAGAAGGTTAGGGGCCTTGCTCAAAGGCCCAACAGTCACAGCTTCTCACACCCAAGGTCACTTTAGAATGGAGAGAAGAAGGAAAAAAGGAAAAAAAAAGTCCTCCAAAACCTGCTGGGATCCAATTTCAGTGGAGTCGCTGCTCATAGGTCCGTCCCACACAGCCTGTACAGCCACCATGACACCAGTGGTTGGAACACACAGACATATCGCTGCCTGGAGTGATGGAAAATCCCAATACTTCTCAGGATCATCATACAAACTCTCCACCACTGATGAAGGTAAGAGGCACACCACAGTCCATAGTGAGCAGGAGGACCCACATCACACACAGTGGATCGAGTCCTGGGGGACCACACACATGATTGAGCCTGGAGCTCCACCATGACCAGTTACCAGCAGACAAAAGCAGAAAATAAAAATACAAAAAACGCCAATGCATACAAATGCAGAAACAAAATAAAAACAAGAAAAATCTCAGGTCAGACATGGCAACCTAAAACGCACGCAACATACTCTCGAAAGGAAATGGAAAATTTCATGGATCACCACAGCACGTCTCTAAACATCACAGGACAACAAGGAGCTTCATCTTTATCATTATTTCATTTTTACTCAACCTTATCCATGAGTCCCAAGTGTAAACCTAAACGTATTAAATACTCACGTGCACCAAAACTACAGTCACCTCTGTTTAGTGAATCGAGTTGGTTCTATTTGTCAAAAATAAACTAAAGCTCTTGAGCAACAGAAAAGCCTTCAGAATCCTGACACACAGAAGACTTTCCTGTCCTGCTGGTGTTTGACAGAGGAGAGCCTGGCTGGTGGATTGGACAAGAACAAATTTGAGAAAAATGGAAGGAAATCCAAAAATATGAATAAAATGGTCATTTATACCACAAAATCTATTTAAAGACTTAAGCCACCATCCACATGAGAGTGAAAAAGCCCATCCCCTCGGAGCTGTGTCCCGTGAGAGCCAGGTCACAATGTATATCTGGCGGCATGGCGGTGTAGTGGTTAGCACTGTCGCCTCACAGCAAGAAGGTTCTGGGTTTGAGCCCAGCAGCCGGTGGGGGCCTTTCTGTGTGGAGTTTACATGTTCTCCCAGTGTCTGCGTGGGTTTCCTCCGGTTTTTCCCACAGTCCAAAGACATGCAGTTAGGTTAACATGGGACAGCCTTGGGCTGAAGTGCCCTTGAGCAAGGTACCAAACCCCTGACTGCTCCCCAAGCGCTGTAGTGTGGCTGCCCACTGCTCTGGGTGCGTGCGCATGTTCACTGCTTCAGATGGGTTAAATGCAGAAGATGAAATCTCACTGTGCATGTGACAAATAAAAGATTTCTTCTTCTTTATCTCCAGATCAGACCTTTGCTCAGATGAGTTACAAATACAGTTTATTAAATTTAAATATACACCCTGACAGAGGTGGACAGTAACGAAGTACATTTACTTGAGTTCTGTACTTAAGTTCACTGAGCATTTGTACTTTGAGTATTAATTTTTTTGGCAACTTACGACTAGCTTTACTACATTTGAAAGACAAATATCGTACTTTTTACTCCACTACATTTCTATCAAGGTCCTCATTACTATGAAGTGGCTTTGAAAGTTGTTTTTTTCTTTTCTTTTCTAAAACGTGATTGGTTTTTTCGCAGGTGACACTGAGACAGCCGATCAGTAATCACTA
>JAOANJ010000002.1:62807908-62821255 GCA_026413345.1 Ariopsis seemanni | reverse complement strand
TCTCTCTCTCTCTCTCTCACACACACACACACACACACAGTCTGTTCATTCATAGAGAGAGTGAAGTCTGTTCACAGATGAAAAGTTTGAGGTCCTAATGAACAGAAAAAACATGAATGAAGTCAAATGACTAGTTGAATGAATTTATAAAATATTGACTGAATGAACAAACTGATGGATAACTCGAAGAGCCATCATGCATAAACATAATCAATTTCTATTCTGTGTCTGTGTGTAGCATGGATGTATGGTGACCCTCGGAAAGTGATTTACCCCACTGACAGTTATGGCCAGTTCTGTAGCCAACAGGGTACCGCTAATGAGTAAGTATGTGTGTGTGTGTGCGCATGAGGGGGAGAGAGAGGGAGTGAGTGAGTATATTGCACTGTATTGTAGTGTAGTATACGAGATGTGATCAGAACATTCTGGGACTGTTCCTGTCGTGGCCAAATGAAGTGTTACGCAGTCATGCAGCAAGATTAAGTAGTAACGCCATCAGGACGTGTTTCTGTGGTAATGTTCACGTGCACATTGTGATTTTACTGTGGACCAGAAAGCAAACATCAAAAATTCTGTGTCAAACTCGGACTCTGTATCAGAGATCCTGCAAATGCTTCACGAGCACAACCGTTGAAAATGTCCAAGAAATCGAGCGTATTGTGCATCAGGATCCTGGGGTCCTCTGAGCTCTTGGTGTCCTCCAGTGATGTGTCAAAATGTGGGGAAAAAATGGGTCCTGATGCTGACCGCATGACATCGCGCAGCATACTGACTCCCGAGAGTTCCGGCTCGCTCCTGCTACATGACCGTACGGCGCTCCGTTCATTCGCAGCAGGAACAATCCCAGAACCTTTTGACCTCACTTCGTCCTGTCGTGTCCTGAGTTCACAGTAGCATTTGCCCCATTCAGGCGACCTTCACACCACTGCAGCTGTAACCACATGACTGTGTCTGGATTACAGTCAGAATCTCTAATCCATAGTTTTTAGTCTATAATGTTATTTAACTCCAGGGTTCAGTGTGTCATCTTAATGTTCTTTAAACGTTTTTGTTCTTCATTGTGTTTTGTGCAGAAATAAAGCCGTACTGTTTTATTTCAACATCTTACAATGTGCCAATCCAGCGGTGCTCATTAATCTGCAGTGTTCCACAAGACAGGTACAGCAGTTTAGACACACCCCACACCCCACATATGCATGTATGCTTGCGTGCGGACACACACACACGGTAATTTCAAGTTATCAGCGCAATAATATCATGCGGATTCAGGTCAAGAGCTTCAGTTAATGTTCACATCAAACATCAGAATGTGCAGTAATTCTCTCTCTCTCTCGTGTGTGTGTGTGTAGCTGTGTGTATCAGGGTGTCCGGACAGGTTTATTACGTATATGGATGTACAGTACAGCTACAGCAGGAACCGGGGTCACTGGGATTATTACAGACAGTTCTGCAGACCTGGATTCAACACTCCCACTAAAGTAACATGACCTGTCTGTCTGTCTGTCTGTCTTACCCAGGCCACATTAGAAAGTTAGTTCTGGTGTTTTGATGATTAAATATGGAACGTGTGTGTGTTATGCATGGTCATTAGTGTGTGTGTGTGTGTGTGTGTGTGTGTGTGTGTGTGTGTGTCAAGCACACCTCCATTTTATTACCATGATGGTGCTTTGGCTGAGTCACAAATTTATTTATTTATTTAGTCTCTTCCTATGTAAAACACACACACACTTTAAAAAGAAATAAAATAAAAAAAAGAAAAAAATGTCATCCCTGTCCATTTTAATAGGAGCACCTATATGCTTTATTGGCTCATGTCTAATCAGCCAATCATATGGCAGCAGCAGCACTGTGTATAAACTCCTACAGATTCAGGCGAAGAGCTTTAACATTTGTCAGACTGAAGAAAAAGTCTGATCTGTGTGACTTAACTGTGGCATGGATGATGGTGCCAGATCAGCAGTTTCTGAAACACTCAGACGCGCCCATCTGGTACCAACATCCAGCCACAGGTAAAGTTTGTGTCTGTCTGTCTGTCTATCATACCATTACTATGAATGGGTGTGTCCAAACTTTTTGTGTGTGTGTTGTAGTCTGTTGTTCAGGTGATGAGAGATGAAGATTGTCCCCTGATGCTTGTTCCCAGCAGACCCTGTGAGTTACACTGATGTTTTATTGATTCAGCCTCAGTCACTGCAGGATTATTATCTGTTAACACAGCATTATGGAGGAATTTTACCTTAAAATATCAGCTTCACAATCATTTTGATGGCACAGTGACGTGTTAAAGGGAGGATGGCTTGTCCTCCATCTCGTCTCCCCGCCCAGTTCACCTATAATAGCACCCTGTAGCGCGTCTCTGAGAGAGCTGTGTAACGCTTTACGGCACTTTACGAGGTCACACTCAGACATCAGTACTGGTAATCGGTGCTCTTGTGGTGGTTTCTGTCTGGCTTTGTTAGTGAGTTTACCACCAGAGTTTGCATCGCTGTGTGTCCGTGGCATCCAGGTTTTGCCAGGTTAACTTGGTTGACTAGCTGTTCTTTATCTGTTAGCATCCCCCAGCATTAGATATGTCAGTGGTGTGGCTATGTTAGCTTAGCATGCTTCTACTCTGAGTTGTGTGCCATACTTGTGAAAAGTTTGACTTGCAGGATGGTAAATAAAAGTCTGAGCTGCGCGTGTACTTCGACAGTAGTGAGCTATCTCACGACTAACAGGAAAACGATGACAATCGGACAGCAGAGTTACGCCCTGCCAACATTATTGATGAAATACTGTGATGTCGGCTGTAACTTTATCCGCGTTTCCGTTCCACAGATTTGTAGTTTTTCCAGATGACAAAAGCCATCTAACCTCAATACCGTCTCAGGCGAACATGAAAATAGATAAATTCATCTCACGCCAAAGCATTTGTTGAGTCTTTGAAAGTTTGTCACTTTGTAAATCTGTCTCAGTGAGTTTGTAATGACATTGTTCAGTGTGTGTTGTGTGTAATGTGTGTCTATATCGTGTTGATTCCACACAAACTCCACATTCAGACAGCAAACAGTGTCTAAGGCCTGAAAATGCAAACAGGATTTCAGCAAAACTAAAACTTTATCATTCTTTTGTTATTCTTCTTGTTCATCTCTGATGTCACGATAAATAAAACTGTTATATTTGTGTAAAATCCTGTAATGTTACTCTTCTTTGTCAGTCAACATGGTTCTTCATACAGCTGTCCATGATGGGCTCGCAGCGTAATTTGTGTTAATGACAGTGGAGTGAAAGTGAATGACACTCCACATCTGTAGGGGGAGCCCAGGAGCAAAAATAATTAATCTTGTAATAGGGCTTTGATTTTTTTTTAATGCTACATCAGTAAACAAGGTCTTGAATGCTGCTTAGAACAATTTCACACTGGACCTCACACAACTTGCTGACACAGATTTCAGTCCGATGTGAGTGTAATGATTGTGTGTGTGTGTAGCTGATGTCTCCAGCCTCCAGTAACAGCAGTGGTTCTTTATCTCCATCGGCATCTTCAGACTGTTTGTTTGGTCGTATGAGTCCAGGCCGAAGTCATGTAGCTGCGCTGCGCTCACGCTTTGAACTGGAGTATGCGCTGAACACTCGTGCTATGTGGAGGTACAGTACACACACAATTTTCTTTGCTCTTTGTGTCTGAATTTATGGATTAACATATGACATGCACTTGGTCCCTCTCCTTTTGCCTTCTGTAGCAATTTACTTGGCCCTGCCTTTTGAAAACATTACATTCATGGATCTTCAGTTAGCACTTTATTCAGTAAGTGTGTGAAGCCAATCCTGGGAATTCTGGGCACAAACCGGGAGAATACACCACCACCCACACACACACACGCGCGTGGCCAATCTGCATGCATGTGTTTGGGAGACGTGAGGAAACCAAAGAACCCAAAGGAAACCCACAGTAACACAAGGAGAACATGTGAAACTACAGAGACACAAACCAGAGCTCAGGATCAAACTCAGGACCCTGGAGCTGTGAAGCAGCACCACTACACACAACAACGCCACATACGGCACCACCAAACACGGCACTGCCGCGACGACCTGAAAACACTACAGTAGTTTAAATATTTCAGTAAACCCTTTGAGTTGTAATCTCACACAGCACCACTGGGCCATGAGTCGGCTCAAAATTACATTAATGTTTCTGTGGAGAAACTTCTTAGGATTCAGATTTTGTGACAGCCGCGGAAGTGGATTTTCTGAGCTTCAGATTATTAACATCACCTATGTGTAGTTCACACCTCTGAAGTTGCCAGACTTTTGAGTAAAGCTCTCAGGACTGGAGTTTCATTTACTTTAGACACTGCATTTACATCAGAGATTTCCTTTAACCCCAATAAAAACCCATAAAAGTGTAAATGAATAAAATAAATGGTGAGAATTAGAAAAAGCACAGTGGTTTAGTCACATCTGAATACTGCACTGTTCACTTCAGTATTAGTCAGCTTTACCGGGGGGGGGACCCACACGCAAACAGTGGTTGCTGGGACGACGCACCAAGGAGATGAAGGACTGCAAAACGCATTAAACACATGCATGACCCTGTTCCACTGCTGTGGGTGTCGTTACGAACAGTCAACAGAGACACAGCTCCAGAGAAACTGTAATTAAAACACCACTCTTGTTTCAATTACATACAGAAAAAAAAAAAAAAAAAGTGTTCGATTAAATTCATAAAGGGTTTATTTATTAATTTAATTTCAATGGAATGACAGAAGTGGGGAGAGGCCTCAGGAAGAGCAAAGAGGAGAAACAAAGGGTCACTTCACTAGGTGTGAACTTGGAGCTGGAGGACTGAGACGATCCAGCACACAGAGCGGAGGGTGAAGCAGCCAAGGGCTCGAGAGGAATGAATCAAAAACACAGAGAACAGAGTGACTTACAAAGTGAAAGAGGAAACTCAAATACATCCTTTTCATCCAAAAGGCCAGGGGCAGGCTTCCCCCAGTGTAGTCTCATTACAGCACTCAACAGGTCAAGCACAACCCTGAGTGTGTAAACGGCCCTTTAACAGGTCAGTCACAGGTGGAGCTAATTAGTACTTACTGAGTGTCTGCTCGCTTTCTCCCTCTGGTGGCAGGGCGGGGCATGGTGGGGCGGGGCCACAGCAGCCTGAACCTTACATTATCTCTATGTAAGAAAACATCACATTTAGTTTCAGTGAAATTATGATTAAATTGTATGTGTGTGTGTGTGTGTGCGCAGTTATAAATTGTGTTATAAATTTGAAATTGAGCTTGAGGACAACACACACACACACAGTGGTCAAGTCATTCTAGCTGTATAGCGCTTTTAGCAATAGACATTCTCACAAATTTATTGTCACATTTATTTTTTTACAGAAAAATAAAGATTTTAAACTGTGAAGATGTGAACTAATAAATGTATTTATCCCTTATGAGCACTCAGGAGGCAACAGTGGTGAAGAAAAACTCCCTCAGACACAGTAGTGTGTATGCAGTGTGTATGCAGTGTGTTTTAGTGTATTATGATGTAGATACAGTGTGTTGTTGTTGAGCATGTTCTTGTTTATCTGCAGTTCTGGACGGCGTTCCTCCCAGGGTCTATCTCTGGATGAGCTCAGGAGAAACATGCAGTTCCCCATCGACAGAAATGGTGTGTGTGTGTATTGTGGTGTGTGTATGTGTTGTGGTATGGTGTGTGTATTGTGGTGTGTGAGTGACAATCTGTATGTTTTCTGCAGGTTATGTATCAGATCCCATGAGCACTATGAGGTTCCACTCCAGTAGCAACACCAGCCTTGAGGATGCCAGCTAATAACACACACAACAGATGAAAGTAATGAATAAGGAAACTGACTCTGTGTGTGTGTGTGTGTGTGTGTGTGTGTGTGTGAGAGAGAGAGAGAGAGAGAGAGAGAGACTCTGGTGTTATAACTTTAATCAAAACTAAAGTGAGATAAAAATGTCTCCTTTGTGTTGGTATTAAAACACACATGAATATTAAAATTGGCTTTAAATATTTTATTTTCTTTTGTTCATCCAGAATGAAAGATGAAGTGTTTTTTTCTTTACAGTTGAAAAATGAAACACTGAACATTGGGTCAAAGGTCAGCTTTAAACTCAGAATCTTTAAAGTTCATTAATAAAGATTTCACATCAATAATGAACACAGCATGAAATTAACATCTAATATAAAACAACAAAGTTGAAAGTGCAGCATTTTAAGTTTCTTTTTGAGGTGTGTGTGTGAGAGAGAGACTCAGTATAAATAATTTAATCCGTGTTCAGTGGTGTCTGATTTCTGCCTCAGTTCAGTTGTGTGAAAGGAGCAGCGGAGAAGAAACCTGCCATTAACCATAAATGATAAATTATTCTAAATGTACGAGGTTTTTTTTAATTCAACAGATTCAGAAATAAACTGGAATCAGATGTCTGTTATCATTAAATATCTGCTCATTACAATTATCTGCTCGTTATCATTACATTTTATTCTTTTTCAAAAATACAACACTTTTATTTACAGAATATAAACACGAACACTGACCAAATTAATGTAACTTTATTCAGGTGGAGAAACCCTGAGCAGTGAGACAGAGCTGAGTAGAGAGACAGGCCTGGGCAGTGAGACAGAGCTGGGCGGTGAGACGGGCCTGATGAAGTCATTTCCTAAACTAGTCACTAGTAAGATAATTAAATGGTAAAATAAAACAGTGAGGTTTCAGAGGAATCTGTATAGTTTTGTGTGAAGTTCTCGCTCGTGTGAAAACCAGCAGAACAAATTTATGTCAGTCTCACATCCAGATGGAGGAACGAACATTTTATTATTAATAATAATATTATTATTTATTGATATTTATTGCAACATTGTCTTGCAGTTTGGGAAAGAAAAAATTGCTTGTGCTGAAATATTTTGCTCCTCACATGTACAAAGCGTTCAGTCATCTACTGAACCTCACGCAAGCTGAGAAACCAGAGAAACAAACCCGCTGATGGCGACTGAGACCCAGCTGATGGAAAGTGAGAGACTTGATGAAGGTGCAATAAAGACAGAGTTAGAATGAAAGCGTGAAAGCAGAAGGTTCTGCTTTAGTAAACTCAGACTGGCTGTACAGTAGCTGTGGTTCTCCCTGCAGATCATGACGGACTTTCACAGAGTCTGGTGGTGTTTATTGATTGCTAATGGAGGTCAGGATGTTTGGAGAAGATGAGATCCAGGTTACAGATGATGCTGTGATAAGTCTTAGCTATCTTGGCTAATTTCAATCTTCATCAGTGGCGTTGTTGAAATGTTCATGATGTTATTTACAGCAACATCTTCCTGATCTTCCAGAGTTTGCTCAGAATTCATTTGTCTTCGATCCACTTCTTCTTCTGATGGGTTGCTAGAGGATGGATAATTTTGACCTTCTGCTCCTAAAGCTTCAGTCTCCATGTTAAAGTTTTCCACCCTCGTGCCCTCCAGTTCCTTATGCTCAGTGTTCACTGGCAGGCTGATCTGCTCATCCTTGGCCATCTCAGAGGAGTCCTTATTTCTGTGAGACTCTTTTGGACTCGGTATCGTTTCCTCTATTTCAATGTACACTGTCCTCCCTCCATCAGAGGTCTTTATCTCATCCAGCGGCTCAACAAATGTCTCAAAATAGTTTGAGGCTTGGTGAATGTTAACCCAGTTACTTACCAGCTCTTCGTGATCTGTCTGAGGAACGATGATAAGTTCAGCTTCTCTCTCCTCTCTTTTGAGAGCCAGGACTCTCTCCAAAGGCTGAGATTCTTCTGAAGGAGAAGTGCTGCCTTCTACACTCCTAGTTTCTTCAGCAGGATCAGCACTTTTGTCCTCTTTATTATCAGTAATTGACTGAATGTTATTGCCATCTTCTGCTCTGCTCTGTTCTTCACCTCTACTTTCAAGGTCAACATTCATGTCCTTGGGTTTTGACTCAGCACCTGCAGAAGATCCTGCAGGAGATTTGGCCTCTGATGGAACTTCATCCTCAGTGACTGTATCATTACTGTTCTCTGATATTAATGGTTTAATGTTCATCTCATCTTTCTGCTCATCTTTTACTTTTTCATTGGTTGTCTCTTGCTGTACATTTTGTTTTTGCTTAATCTCTTCTTCCCCAACTTCCTGCTGCTCTTCTTCTTCTTCCGTTGTCTCTTGTTGTATTTCTCTTTGGTCCTCTTCTTGCTTCTCATTGACATCCTCGTCCATTTGTTCATCTTTCACACCTTCCTCTTTAGTCAAGTCTCGATTTATTTGTTCAACATTGGTCTCAGAAGTTTCCTCACTTTCCTCTGGTCCAACTTCTTCCTTCTTGTCAAGCTCCTGCTGGTCTGCAGTATCAATTTCTATTCCATTTTCTGCTTTGATCTTTCCTGATTTTAATTCAGGTCCATCTATGGTTTCCAGTGGAGGTTCATAAACAGTGGGATCAGAGTTGTCTTTCTGTTCCTCTTTGTTGTCTTCTTCTTGCTCCATCACTCTTTTCTGCATCTCTGCATCAACTCCACCAACACTTGTCCTTTCTTCTGCACTTTCACTCAGATCCTCTACCTCATTTTCTTCAACCTCAGTTTCTTTTAATGATTCATTTTCTTTCAGCGCTTCCTCGTGTTTAACATCTTCTGTGTCTTGACCTTCATGGCCAGACTTCTGTTCATCTTTTAGCTCAGCATTTTTCTCTGCTAGAAGTTTTTCTTCTTGTTCCTCTTCTCTTTTCCCCACATCATCATCTGCTTTTTCCTCTGATGTTCGAACTGTTGGATTGAGTTCTTTTTGGTCTGCCTTATCCTCAGTTATCTCTCGTTTGATTTTCCCTTCATCCTTGTTTCCTTCCTCTGTGTTCTCATCCTCCTTAAGTTGAGGATCCTGGTCTTTGGTTTCCTCTATTCCATCCCTCAAATCTGTTTCAACTCCATCTTGTCTCTGCTCTTTTTCTCCCTCAGTCTCAGATACTTCCACTCCTTCTTCTGATCTCTCATCTTTACCTGCTACATCTTCATCTTTCGCCTCATTTACTGATGAACCTTTTAATTCTATTTCTTTATCTTCCATATTGCCTTCAACACATTCTACACGGTCATTTCTTGTCTCCTCAGAATTATTCCTCAGATTTCTCGATTCGTCATCAAACATTTCCTCTTCTTCAGCTCTGACCTCCTCAGCAGACACCTCTTCTCCACCACTCAGCCCTTCATCATTTACTTTTTCTGTCTCACTGTTCTGATCCATATTTTCATGACTCACAGATGTTTCTTCAGGGTTCTCAAGCTGAGGCTTTGTGATCTCCTCAATCATGTTCTCTTCCTCCACTGGTGTTGCTCTGGTTTCTTCAACAGTTACTGAATTTTCACTTCTATCCTCTTTCTCTTGTTCTTGCCCAAATGATTCCTCAAATTTCAGCACTTCTCCAGCTGGTGGCTCTTCATCCTCAGGCTTTTCCATCATTTCAGCTTCTTCATTTGATTTATTTTCCTCATTTGTGAAATTATTGGCCTCTTGCTTTTGTCCTCCTTCCTCATCAATCATGTCTAGCTTTACTTCTGGCTTGTGGTCTTCATTCTCACCACCACTGTTCTGCTCATCTTGTACACATTCATCTTCATTGGTTGTGTTTTGCGATCTTTCTTCTGTTTGGTTGGTGTCTTTTTCTTCTTCCTCTGATCTTGTCTCAGGTTGTGGTGTTTCATGTGTTTTCTTTTCAAGTTCGTCTTTGGGTTTCTCTGTATGCACTTCTTCTCTTTCAGCTTCTTCCACAGGTTCAGCTTCATTTTCTTCATCAGCTCTCTGCTGGGCCACATTATCTTCAGGCTCAGCTCCTGGAACAAAGATCAATTTAATGTTTTTATAGGTTTTTTTAATGCACAGCATCATAATTACAAATGAGTAATTACTACAAATTCCCACAAATAAGAAATGAATTTATTATATAATTTATTTAAAAACTTTAGACAGTTGTCAGAAACATTCATCATTGATTTATATTTATCTTAGTCATTGAAGAAATCCTCATACACTGAGATGGTTTGGTGGCCCTAACACAGCTGTAGATGATCAGAGGAACTCACCTGGACCAAGCTGTTGGCTCACGACCAACACCAGCTCGTCTTCCTCAGTGGTGGTGTCACTGAGTTCAGGTTCAGAAACACACTCAGTCATGTTTAAAATGGCTTCTGCTAACTTCTCCTGCACAGACTTGGCTTGGGTTTTATAAAGAAAGAAGAACGTCAAAATAAAAATTTTAATAAATAGCTGGATTATTAACACTAATTAACTTTCAGAAATTCAACAAACAACCAAAGAAAATAGCAAGGAGTTATTACATAAAAAATTTGACATGCAACAAAAAACTCACACAAAAAGCACAAAATGAAATTTCAAAAGTTTATTTTAAATGTTTAAAAGTTTATTAGTACACGATAGATTAAACTCATGCCATGCAGCTACCGATCATAAAACTGAACATTACTCTCCTCAGTTCCTCAGATGAAACTCGTACATATGGGATTCATTTAAACATTGACTCTGTTTTCTCTCTTTATTATTCTGCATCTGAATATTAATCACTGGATCGTAAATGATTCACATTCTCATATACAGTGATTTACAGCTGAGAAACACAGAGAGATTATTAAGTGAAATGTTTATTTTTTATACATTTATATAATTATAAATTATATTAAATTTATGCACTTTTAATCCCACATATCATTTAATCCCTCAATCATCATTTCAGCACATCACTGACATCGATAATGAACACATTAAATCTGGTTCTGAGTGAATAAAGCATGTGCTGATAATCTAATGATCCACAAGCTATAACACAAAAACAAAAATAAAACTATTATCAAATTCTTAATGAGGAGAAAGTGCGCGTTTTGGAAAAAAAAATTGTCAGTCACATCACATACATTTCCCTTTTTATATTCAGAGTTTCATGTTTAAACAATAAAACATCAGATAATTATCATGAGAGAATAACATAATATCAGCACATGCCTTGAATAAAATTTACAGACACAACAATATGATAAAGAAAATATAATCATACAGCAAACTCAAAGAACAAAGCAGAGAAAAAGATCCTTCCAGAAATTGCACAGTATTTTCAGTCTTTAATTACAAAATACGTATACAAAAATATTTTATTTTCAGAAAAATAATTTGGGTATAAGTTCTACTTTCCTAAACAGCACAACAAATAAACTACAGCTATAATTAATCAATAAATTCTGTTTCTATTTTACTCTTAATTTCAAACTGAGTAAAGAGCAAACCATCTGAGTGTTAAAGTTTGTAAAAATAATTATGACTCTTTAATCTATTTAAAAGTCCAAAAATACTGCACATTGAACAAAAACCAAACACAAACCATTAAACATGCAAAAGAAACAACGAGCAGCACAAAGTGAAAATGTCAGTGATTCCTGGTGAACATCGTATTTAAATAAAGATGAATCTCAGAAACAAACTGCTCAGTGATATGCGCTGATAATCTGCCTGATATCCGAGACATCACTTTACAACACAACAGTCCTGAGTTCTGGAGTCTGATTGGTCAGAAGGTGTTGATTAATTCTCTCTAACAGCAGCTCTGACAGTAGCACAGGTTTATATTAATGCACTTGTTCTGATACGTTCTCGTTTCTATAGTAACAGCTCATTCACAGGGGCGTGTCCAGCGAACGCTCCACATAAACAGATTACAATAATCATTGATGTGGTGAACTTCTCTGTAAGGAGACGTTTATGGAACATCTATGGAAGGAGTCTCCATTGTCAGCATAACCTCATCACTCACTCAGCATATAACACACACACACACACACAGTTTATTAGTTATTTATTAAAAACACTTCAGAATCGTGTCCTGTGCAGAAAGACAAAAGGTCTGTTCTGTTCTGAAAGCAGCAGAAAAGAACAAATCTCCTGATATAAAGCAGAATATCAGCACATGCCTGCAAAATAGCAGCTAATGGCCAAATTGCTAATTTGTAATTAGCGACCAGGGAACACACACTCCAGTGAAATCCACACAGTAAAAACACGGGATAACCTGAGGCTAAAACTTACCTCGGGCTCTCTCCTTATTTACATCTGCACCTGTTCCCTCTCTGAGCTCCTCTCTGGGCCCCTCAGCTTCCCCAGGATCCTCTCTGGGTTCTTCAGCTTCTCGGGATTCATCTCTAGGTTCCTCAGGTTCTCCAGGTTCCTCTCTGGGCCTCTCAGCTTCTCCAGGTTCCTCAGCTTCTCCAGGTTCCTCTCTGGGTTCCTCAGCTTCTCCAGGTTCCTCTCTGGGTTCCTGAGCTTCTCCAGGTTCATCTCTGGGTTCCTCAGCTTTTATGGGTTCATCTCTGGGTTTCTCAGCTTCTACGGGTTCATCTCTGGGTTCCTCAGTTTCTCCATCATCCTTCTTTATGTGTTCCATCTCCTGGTTTTGAGTTTCATCCTCGGTGGGCAGAGACACATTGCTCATCTGCAAGACTTCTCTCTTTTCTGCATCTTTTTCCAATGCTGATGTGGCCATGTGTCTCTCAGGCTTCACCTCCTCCTCTTTCTGTTCTTCATCATACTCATCTTCATCTTCCTCACTGTCAGACGAGCTGCTGGACAGACCAGAGGAGATGGACGAGGATCCTCTCACTTCTCATGGAAAGGAAATGAAAAGTGAACAGAACTGGAGAAAAAAAAATCCTCAACACTGAACATTAGAGCAAGGTTTATAAATTAGTTCCATTTCATTAAATAAATATTAAAACAACACTGACTGTTTCTTTTCAAATCATTTCTGTTCTCATCTTTTCTTTTCTCCTCCTCCTCTCTGCCGAGTGATGGAGATGTTTCATTTCCCACATCCACGGGACCTTCATCATCAGCCTCAAAGTCTTCCTCATAACCTAAAGCACATCATACACCCCAACACACACACACACACACACACACACACACACACACACACACACAGATAAAGATCTCATCTCATTTTCTGTAATCAATAAATTACTTTAGATTAAAAATTCAAGATTCAATGCTTTGTCACATCACATGGATTCATCGCTGGTACAAAGCTACAGTGAAATGATATTCTGCAAATGTGAAGACTGCAAACAACAAACGATAAATATACAGATACAGTGGGTATGAGGTCATGGGAGAGTACAATACAACCCAGACGGGAGGATACAAACACTAATACACATCTGAAAAGGTAGGTCTGAATGTATCTATGTGCAACATCTAGCTGGAACCCTCCCGAGTTTTGACTTCTGGGTAGAAGAAGAAACCTTTATTTGTCACATGCACACTTCAAGCACAGTGAGATTCATCCTCTGCATTTAACCCATCTGA